>JANEHU010001941.1:0-92182 GCA_027563435.1 Nasonovia ribisnigri | reverse complement strand
TGACAAATATCAAAAAAAAAATACTGTAATATCCAGTTATTAAATACATCATAATGACCGTATCTTGATTATTGTTTTTCATACGTTTTTCATGACTATAAAAAGAAACAATTGTATTGCATTTTATTAATTTAAGTGTTAACTATAATTGTGTTTCATAAAGTTTAATATAATATTTTTTTTGTCTATTACAATTTACGAGTTGCTTAAAATTATCGTAAAATAATATAATATGTTCAATGTTCATTCAGCATATTATAATATCATAATTATTATTAAACTTTATGTAATATGTGATATTATGATAATAATAATTATTGTTATTATCCGCTCAACGTTCAAGATTTACGGGAAATTATTTACGACATCTCGAATCTAAACTTATAATATTCACTTCGATACTGCCGGTGGTGCGATTATTATGACGATGTAGTGCAGTTATATAATATAATAGTCACTCGTAGAGCGCGGAAGCCGGTGCGCTGATACAACTGAAATGTATACATTCGTACAGCGACGGCACCAGGGCAGCGTATAGCTCACGTGGGGGGGGGAGTAGACTTTACCACGTCTCTTTGCCGAATTATTGCCCCTGGCTATTGTATTTCACCGGTTATTATTCCCGGTCCCAAACGATAAATTGAAATTTGCCCGTCTCCCCCGAGGACCGCGACTAATGGTGAAATATGTGCAAATGCCGGTCCTCCGGGACGGACACCAAGCCCTGCGCAACATATAAGACGGACTCGGGCGACTTGGTGAAATATTAATGTTGCACATTGTTTGGAATTAGGGTGTGCGTGGAGGGAATCCGCGGATGCATCTATGGGGTGGAAACGTATGCGCTTATTGTTATAGACAACTGCAGTGCACATTGTCATTTTTCCGTGCGCCCGCGGAAGGTTAGGTTACCACACAAATAGTTCGATATCGGAACATATTATAGCTGATTGTACCTACCGTGGTAAGTGTCTATATGTGTACTTACCTACTACCTGTACTTATTGTACACAGATTTCTACACTGCCGATCATTAAACGAAAATATAAAAACTATTTCTGAGTTTTAGGTAAGTAAAATCATATGGGCGTAATGCCTGGTTGTACAGTAGGTTGCCAAGTGAGTCACTGTAATGATTTTCAGTGATTTAATAATTTAATCCAATGATATAATATCATTGAATAAGAAAACGATTCTGCGGGTACATTATCGTCAGTCTATAATATCTTACCAAGTTCAATGTATTTGATGATATTATTGTGAATAAAGTAATTAGTTTTAGTATTATAGGCATTAGTATTTATCATTTTTCTCAAAAAAATTATATTTTCAAATGCCATTGCGTGTATATAAAATATAACAATATATTCTAAAAGTTTCATATACCAACAAATAATATTTTTAAATTATATCAAAATAACTAAAATCATTATTCTTGGTTTAAATATAAAATTTTGTCTAAATTTGAAATTAAAATGTCTGTAAAAAATAAATGTGTTGATATATTTTTTAGATTTTTTGGTTACAGTATGATTTATTTATGAGAATTTTGTTTTAAATTTTCAACACTTAGTTATAAAAACTGAACATTTTATAATTTTTTAATTACAATGATTTATAATTTCGAGATTTTGACAAATTTTGTCAAAATTCGAACTTTAAATGCTTATAAAAAAAAATCGTGCCTATGTATTTTTAAAATTTTTCAACTGATATTGTAACAATATATAAAAAAAGCTTGTATTAAATTTTCAGACTTTTTGGCCCACCAAATAAAATTTTATTGACAATTATAAAAAAAAAAACTAAAAAAATTGAAAACTAAAATGTCTGTAAACAGCTCAAAACAAATCAAAATATTTTCAAAATTGAATGGTGTATAGAAAATGAGAATATAAATATTTAGTGAAATTTTCATGCATCTACAATTATTCGTTTTTGAATTACAACCAAATAAGAAAAACGCTACATGAGAAATCGAGTGAATATCCTATGTTGTAAAATTATGAACTTAAAACACTCATAAAAAATTATTTTTAATTGCTTTTAGATATTTTATTTTTGATAAAAGTAGAAAAACTTACGTTTGTGTTAAAATTTAAAACCTTAGATTTAAAAAGAAAAATTTTTATGAATTTCCAAATAATTTGCAAATTTTCGTCATTTTTACGTAATTTGTCAAAATTTCAACTTTAAATGCTTAAAAAAAAAAATTGTGACTACAGATTTTTAATATTTTTCATGTGCCTTTGAAACAATATATTAGAGCATTCTATTAAATTTTCAAGAATTTTTAACGAATAAATAAAATGTTATTGATTTTTAAAAAAAAAAAAACCAAAAAGATTGGAAATTTAAAATGTCTGTAAACAGCTCAAAATAAGTCAAAATATTTTGAAAACGGTATATAGAAACTGCCTATATAAACATTCAGTAAAAATTTCATGTATTTACCGTCATTTTTTTTAGACTTACACCAAAAACCAAAATCGATTTAATCGAAAATCAATGTTGCGTAAAAATTCCTGTTTTTCCTTAATTTTTCATTTGTTTTTCACGGCGCTTTTGAAAACTACTGGAAAATTTTAACTTTTGACCTCCCAAAGTACCAACTAGATTTACTTTCCTATCAGAAAAAGTACAATTGAAAAAAATTGAAGCATTTTTATCGTCCCAAAAACGTGATGACAGACACAAAAAAATAAAAAATAAAAAAAACACACATCATTGTAAAACTAATACATTCATCGTCTGTTTCAGAATCTAAAACAATTTAAATGACAAATTATTTTATTATTTTTTTGTTCACAAATTCTTTTATAATAGTTGACCAATCAATAAATAATTTTAAACGCGTCAAAGCGTTGAAAATGATCGTTCACCACTCGCATTGGTGCAAGGCATATAAGCAAAGATTCTTAAAATGATAAGAACTTTAGGGAAAGTAGCTTTTAATGGAGAATTAGATAATTTTTTTAAATTGAATAACTTCTTCAACAAATTATGTATTCAAATCGTCAGTATATATACTTATAATATATTATTATATAAATGTCCATATACTATGAAATAATTGTATATACCTGTATAACGTGTAATAGTACATTGTTATAGGTAATAATAATAATAATTATAAGTTGTTTCTTAATTCCCAGTTTTCCATTATATCACACAATTTGTATGTTTTCTTTTTGACTGTTAGGTAAACAAAAAAAAATTACAAACAATTTACCGCCCTCAAAAAACTTACGTTTGCGGCAAATGCCCTTTCCCCCTCTATATGTATACACGAAATACATGAGCCGAGTAAATAATTATATTCATACAATTTGATATCTAAGTAGTAGGTTGGATAACCAGTAAGTATCTACAATACTTTACCTTTGGTTTCGCCAGTTCTTTTATTTTTTTTATTTCGTCGTCGTGCAGAACGTTGTGATACAGCTTCATGCTGGGTATTAACGATACAATTTCTTCGCGTAATGGACCAATCATCAAATATTTACGACCTCCATGATAATAACGGCATTTAAATTGAAAGTATTTAAAATCCATTGTATTCCGACACGCAGTTTTGAAATTACTCACTTCTTCCTTTGAATCTAATTTCTATATATAAGAATTTTACACCTTATTGTTTATTTTATTGCGATTGGAAATTTATTAAGCCTTTCACTGCTGAATTAACTTTTTATAGTATTATACTGCACTATACAGGGATATCTTTTTTTTTTAATATTTTTTTTCTACTAATTTTTCTAGAAGATAATATTTTTTTTTTTTTAGTGGACCTTTGGTTTTGCTTAATTATTTACCATATGTCCATGCTGCCATATACTATTAATACAGGGTCTTGGGTCTTGCAGGAAATCACGAAAATGTGCTGATGTAGCATTTCATAACGTTCCCCTTTTTATCGTATTTTTTTTTTTAATTTCAAAGCTATTTTAGTGTCCTATCGACTAACAAACATAATTAAACTAAATAAATAAATAATTTTCATTTAATTAAAAAAAGTAAAAAATTAGCACTTTTGAAAGTAATAACAGTAATAAAAAAGTTAGACCCCCCCCCTTTAAAAAGGTTTTTTAATCACTTAAGATATACTACCGTATGACACCGGCTTTTCTTTGTATAGAGCACGAGTCTCCAAATAGCAGCTCATGGTGGGGGTGGTGGGTATAATATAAGTATTATATATTACTATTTATTAATATAATAATTATAGCGATGATACCAGTATTTGAAATAATATATTACACCATTATATTATTATGTTTACTTGAAGTGAATACGAGTAGAACTTTTTATCATGATCGTTTGCCGTGTTGCGTTTAAAAACAGCATTTCCGGCCCATACTGTGAACCGTATATTCCTGACATTATCATTAATTTCGTTATATTCGCCGACATCATTGTTTAATAAATACTTTGCACCGTCAAAGTCACCTAAATTTGTTTCAGTATAATTATAATGTGCCACATTCCCTAATCCCTATGTGTGCCAACTGCCAACAAATTATAGTTACCTATTTCACTAATACTAATCAGTAATCACTACAACTTTCTGACTACAGTACTATAACTCAGCGTTTCTCAACCTGGGGATCGATAACTCCTAGATGAGGGGTCGCATAGGTCAGAAATAATTAAACACTGATGTTTTCTTTTGTGAAAAGAAACAACATTTTATTTACATTAAAAATAAAATTATTATTATTATTATTATAATACTAATTGTATGGAATTGAATAAATTTTGATAAATTAATGTTATTCCAATTACATACATGAAAAACGCACTAAGTCCATGTAAACTATGCAAAAGTCACTAAGTCCAATCTAATAATTTGTATTTTAACTATAATAAATATTTTTTTCCCAGTGTCATATTATTTATAACCATTTATAAATAACTACTTTGATTAAAAGAAAATCAATTAAAACATACAAAAACAACATTTGGTTACATTTGGCATACATTATTTAATGTTTGAACAAATTGCCAAAGCTGATTCTTAAAAATTATATTTTTGGACTTCGGGTACTTTTCATGAATGTGGACGTATAATACACTAAAACTATGAATAATAAAGTAAAAAGTATAAATTAATTTGATATTTGAGATTGGTTTATATTCAGACATTTTTTTTTTTAAAGGGGGTATAGGGACTGATTTTATTTTTCACCTATTTTGGGGGTCGCGGCGTTAAAAAGGTTGAGAAATAACTAGTATAACCTATAAATATTGAGTATACTGTATACCTATAATATATATATATATATACAACTATATAAGACATGGATACTCACCAACTAAGTAACTCGACCAGGCAAATTTTGTTATGAATGTGATGTGATCAATTTTTAATTTACCACCGTCTTTATTATTTCTATTGTAGACTTCGACAAACCACCAGTATGCACAATGATATTCAGCATTATCGTAACACAAAGATGCCATATCATAACAATCGTTAACTAGAATTAATAAATCAAATTAAAATATTATACTAGGTAGGTAGGTACCTTAATCATTACTCATTACAGTGAAATCTATTTCGGATGCTTTTAGGTACAAGGTCTGCGAGTATAATATAATAGATAGGTACATTTTGACAGATTCTTTTTCTCATTGAGAAATTAAATTTTTAGTCAAGTTTTATGTTAACATTCAACTGTGACAGGGTAATATTTTTAATATTATGATAACTCTTATTTTTGATCCAAACATTTAGATATATAAATATTATGTTTAACTCACATATTATACGAGTACCTAACTACCTACAGATACCTTGTTCTAACTCTGATTATTCGAGATCATTTTTTTATCATACCAAAGTTAAACGTTTAATAAGTTGTTCATCCTCTGCAGAATCAAGCTGTTATATTATGGTATTGTGAACCATACACATAGTATATAGTTATACCTATTAACTATTTACAATTTAGTTTTATTCATGAATTTAAAATTATATTATTGCACGATAATGGTACCACTCGCTACATATAGTGTTGTACTATAATATTATACATATACAAGCAAATGTTTAATAGTTCGTTACAGCATTATTAGATAGTATAGATACCATCAAACGGTTGAGATGGGTGGCCACTTATTTTCCCATTTAATACTTCCCGCTCATCAAGTTCGTAGATAATCTGTAACCTCCTTATAGCTTTCAATCCACTGACAATGTTATCATAAGTCACTGATTTATCATTGAATTCCTCTAAAACAATACAATTATACTGTACACACGAGGAAGACTTAATAGACTGAAGTCAATCAAATTTAAAACAAAACCATTTTTAATAAATCAATAATATTTAAATTTACCAATCACAGTTGTTTGTGCCGTTTTGTTTTGTAATGTTTCCCAATCGCTTTTAATTCGTAGAATGGTTTTGAACGCATTTATTGAGCTCTCCGTGTAAGACTCTGCCAACTCTTTTTCGTTTTGTTTCTTTCGTTGTTCTATGAACCTGAAAATTTTTCAAACATCAAAAAATTGTTTTCAAATACATTATTCTCTTTTTCAATTCAATGTGTGTTTACTTTCTGATATTCTCTAATCTTTTATATTCATTTTTAATGTATGTTTCCGTTGCAATTATATGTTTGACTTCCAAGTCGAACAGTTCATAGATTGAAGACAATGAGTAATGCCAATTGTTGCCGTAACACAAGTTAAAGTGAATTAAATATAAAGCAATAAGAGTTTTCTGTAAATTGTACATTATATCCATCTGTGATAACTACTTTGATCACGTACCTACACAATGTACCTACTAGTTATTATACATAGGTACCTATATATATCTAACAAACACAAACTACACGTATAAAACGTTTCACGATTTTAAAACCGTGCATGTAAATAAATCTATGAACTATTTGGTTAGGTGTTTATACGTAGTGAATCGTAATTTATCTGGGTTAAGTAGGCACTAAATTATCCATATATAAATGTACCTATATTGTAATAATAACTAGTGTAGCCTATTTAGTTTTTTAAAAATATATATTATACTATTATAATATAATATATAGGAATTGAGGTAGTGGGTACAGACATATTATTATAACGAAATAATAAATAACATGAACATACGAGAGTAATAATTATGATAATTATTATTATTTAGGTATGTAATTATTATTTTGTAGAAATGATATAGTGGTTTTGAAAACACAAATACTGTACGTACATATTGTGATGGGGGAAGAGCTAATTATTAAACCAATATGGCAATACCCATTGAAATCGCGTAGTAAAAGTACTATAATATATAGGCACCAGTAAGCTCCAAGTTTTTTAGGAGGGGAAGGGCTAGGATATTTTGATGAAATCTGATAAATGACTAAAATACTAAATTATGATACCTATATAAAAAATACATCATGTATCTGATCAGTTTTTTGGATACTAAACATTGATAAGCTACCCTCCCTATTCACTTAAATTGTTCCTATATGGCTTACTTTAAAAAAATTCAATATCGTATCTAAAAAACAAGCGTTTTTGATCAAATTTTTTTCTCGATTCTCAGCAAATTTTTAACAAATAGTATAGGTATTTAGAGTTGTCTAACAACAAAATCATTTTTATCACTTAAATAAACATTTATCGTATTTAACATAGCATTTTATGTGTAATGTATATTGTAGGTATATAATACAAATAGAGGTATAGGTATAATGGTTAGTAATTCAATTTATTATTATATTTTAAATTACTTAGTGAAAATTATGAAATTAGTAAAAGTACACAGGTTTGTACATGTTATACATGTGTAGTATATATTTGTTATTTAATTTGAAAATAAGATATAATAAACCTAACAAAATAAACAATGTTTTTAAACTATATTTATTATTTTATTATCTCGCCAATTGTATGCTAAAGGTTGTCCTTCTTCGTATAATCCCTTTGTCATAACTAAAATTGATAAAAAATATTAGTTACAAACTGTTGAATTGAGTATAGTACCTACAATAACAGCAAAATCAATTTTAATATTTCCGATTCTATTACACTATCAAAAACAATTTTTTTTACATTTTTTGTTTAAAAAAATATACATTGGACTATAGGTATATTTTGTTGTTAATTATTTTGAAATTGCCTAATTCAATATTGTATCGTCTTTGGTCCTTACTATTTTTTTGCATTATTTCGTTTATATATTCGCAACAGTATAATTTATTCTAGATTTACTAATATTATGAAATTACTCACTCCATTTATTTCCCTTTATCACAGGACAACCTCCATGAAAAGTGCCACTATGTATAGAACCATTATTCAAGTATAAGTTTTGCCAAACTAAAGCCGTTCCTTTACGACAATGTGCAACATAATTTATTTTTGGAAATACAGTATACCCATCATCAGGGACGTCAGTCATCTATAAAATAAAAAAAAAGTTTTGTCCATGTATTTTGTGTTTATTCTGATAAATTAAAATAAATAACGAACATAAAATAGTACGGTGATCAATCTGTTGCCGTTCAACTTAGGGCCCTGAAAAGAAAGAAAAATCAATCCTATATATGTATTCCTACAAACATATTAATTCAATGGGACAATTTATTTATTTGTTTATGATGTGGTACACCTAAGTATCATTATATTAAGTAATAAATAACATTTTAATTTAAAACACTGTAAAAGTATGGTGCAAAACACGTGATTTAGAAGTTAACAACATAATTTTAACGGTGGAGCTGCTTTGTATGGGTGATAGAGGTATCCAACTGATTGAAAACCTGTACACAATTTAAAATATAATAGTGGTTATACCAGGTTACTGGTTAGGTATTATAATTAAATAAAAACTTCGTAGGTATATATATAATAAAAAAATCCCGTACATCTGTAAATGCATCCATGTGTACAGAGAAATGACCGCCTAAGCCGTAATTGACCGTTTGATATCCTTCGGCTGTCTTGGTCGAATACTCGGTAATGCATTCAATACGTTTGTTTAGCTTACCAAACAGGATCGGGTTTGAATTTTCCGAAAACCATTTCTGCTGACCCAGACGTTTATTTTCCAACAAAGTAATATTACCGTTTATGTAATACTGTGCGTCGGACAACTGTAGAGTGAAACATTGTATACAATTATAATTTCTGAGACTGTAGTAATTTAATAATTGTTATAGGTAGAATAGGTAGATATATTACTATTTACTATATAGTTTAGGTTATAAATTATAATTTAAATTATGTTCGGATATTTTTAGTCAATCTGTGTTGCAAAATAATTTATAACAATTAACAACCCTTAATATGCACAAAGTTCAAATCGTATGAAAAACAATAATCAATAATAAATGAGGTATCTACTATCTACTCTCTGCTCTCGCTCACTCTCTCTCTCTCCCTCAATATTTTCCATTTCCTCAACTACACATTTTCGCCAGGTCATCTAAGTCACATCTTCTAACCTAACCTATATTTATACTTCTACTACTGTATGTACCGCTTATTATTGGACAAAAGTATCCTATATGTTCTATTGAGTTGAGGATAAGAGCGGTACCGGGTGGATGACTTGAGCGCATGGGCGTGACTTAGTTCCGAATTCCGAACCTGGTGGTTGGCTTGGTGAGAGAAGCATTTGACCGCCGCCGGACTAAAGCCGGTTGCCACTTGCCGCCCGGTACCGCTCTTAACCAGAATACAGTATAGATACTGATATTTTTTTTGACGGATATCGGGGGATTAATGTCTAATGATAATAATATGAAGGGGGCTCCAATATTAAAATACTGCTTTTGTAAAATTAAAAATTCAGGAGGCTAACATTTTTTACATCAATTTAAGCCGAGAGGCTTTGATTTCACACAATTAAACAACTATATATTTTGTGGGGCTAATAGGATACTTGGGTGCTTGGCCCCCTGCGATTGGTGCCTATGGGTACATACGAGTTTACATATCATAATTGTATGATTTACTTACGCCTTTTGAAGCCATATCAGTAATAGTTTTAATTTCTTCGTCGTAAATAATGTCATGATAGAGTTTTATGTTCGGATTACTACTGATATCTTCCTCTTTGAAAGGCATTATCATCCTATACGGAGAATTTTTTGTTTGATAACGGCATTTAGAATCATACGTTAAGTGCCGCACTGATTTTCCTGTCCTACATAAATAGCGGAAATTTCTTAATAGTTGGAACTCTTCAAAATCCTAAAAATGAATTTCTATATTTAATAATATATTAGTTGGATAAATAAACAAGTCATATATCTATTTATACCTTACAACTAATGAACGTCGAACAAAATATTATGTATAGGTAATAGGTTAGTATAGTTAATTAGTTATAATTATTCAAAATTCTTACATCGTATTTGTCATATATATCTGCAGATTTTGCACTGATATCGCGAATGTTTAATGCATTTGCCATTAGAGAAAAATGTGCAGAAAGTTCAGTGTTTTCTAAATGATTCAGATTACTAAAATCCAATAGAGTTTCAAAACTAAATCCTGAATAAAAAACAAAGCTTTAATAATAATAAAAATAATTATTTTATTTACGGAAATTAATTTCGAATTTCAAAATAATAAATTGACCGTGTAAAGTGACAGTTTATATGAACAAGGTCAAAAAAATAATCTATTAATACTAAATAATGAAATTAAGTTAAACATTTAAATTATCATATAAACAAAAAAAAAAAAAATAAGAAGAAACAAAAAACAAAAAACAAAAACAAGAATAAAAAAGAATTAACATAATGGGTTATGGATTATAATATATTAGACAAAATAAATTTGACTATAATTAAGAACATAATAAAATAAGGTAAGATAGTTAATACTAACAACTGGATAAAGTATTAGATATAAGTTGAGTAATGTAGTGTTAAATAAATATAAATTATGAATTGAATTTCCCACGGGCATGAGAACATATAAAATATTATGAAATAATTTGTAAAGAAATTCACAATTTAATAAATGTATTATTTTATCTAAAGGCATAATTATCCTAAAAAAACTACAGGTCACATTATATCCTGAATGAGCAACTTTTTCTAAATTACATTTATTTGATAAATATCTTGGAAAATTATTTTGGACGGGGGCTTTGATTTTGTGTAATATCGATGTTGAGATTGCCAATGTTCTGTGGATAATTGGTCGACTTTAAGTAGATCTTTGTACCGTAGAGATTTAACTACAGTTGATTCAGGGGATAATATTGCTTGGTTTGTATTAGTAGGTCAACTTCTTTATTATCAGTAATATACAAGTGTATGAAGGGACCCACATAAACTCAATAATATTATTGGAGTTGACTGTAATGTTAACACGTTGACTGCCATATGAGGGTCATACTTGACCCTTAGTAGACATCTCATGAGGGGTCATTTCGTCCCTACATGTTATATTATATAGCTTGTAGGGTCAAATAGCCCATGAGTTACAATCTTAATACCGCATTATCAGATTATCTGTTATCAGCTGAGATGGCAATGATTTCTGTCGTGAAGATTGTAGCCTCAGTAGAAAGTTTTTATAGGTCTGTTTAAAGATCTGAAACAGAATGTACAACCTGTGCCATGTATATTTTTGTATGCGTCTATGTAGAATTTAGATAGATTGAAGTAACAAGTGGTGTGGACTTTAGAATAGTATAGCTAGAGTAAAAATGGAGATTATTTTTCGATTTTGAATTGGCAATTGAGTCCTTGCATACACGTGTGCAACACGTTTCCACTTTATCAATGCATATATTATATTATTAGTTAATACCTATGTCCTATATACCTACTTAATACTATATACTGAATATTTATTTATAGTAGTTGTAAGTTAACAAAAAGTATTAATTATTACACATTGATACCTGTTATCATCGATGCTGATCTTATATAATAATACAATTTGTCGATGTCTACACATTTTGGACGATCAGTCAACCATTTGTTATAAGCTTGAACAGCCCAATCTATTACACCATATATGTCATATTCTTCAAAACTATATTTAGACATGATATAACATTCACAAGCTAAAAATTAAAACCAAAAACGTTGAGAACCATCAATAAGTTATGGTCTGAAGTAATGAAGTGGTAAGTTTAATATAATACGTAAAATATATTATTACAAATTTATAATAGTGGATCCGTCTCATAGAACTTACCGTCCATTGGATCTCCGATGGTCCGATCCTTATATCTACCCGAAGCCATGTCGGATGCAGGAATCGCGTACACTTTTTGAATCCTTCTTAGAGACCGATACGCTGATTGCATATTAAATTCACTAATGTCTTTGTGTTTGTCAAATTGTTTGATAACTATATTTTTCGTAATCAACAATAATTTATCAATTGGACACATTGTGGTAGTGTGGTATTGAATTTTAAACCGATTACTCATAATTACCTTTTACTGAATTTTTATTATTCATCAAATTTTTTATTTTTAGTAAGTTTTTGTACACCCGTGACATCAATTTTAAACTGTTGACGGGTCTAAGTATTAAGGTGTGTTTCAAATATGAATAATATGTGTACCAATCAATAATTGGAGTTATTAAACTAAAAAACATATTGAATAAGTATATTATAATCTGTAGTTAGTATAGTTACATTATATTATGTGTATATTATAAAAAGTTCTTAAATTTACACAATGACAATAATGTTATTAACAGATAAAAGACATTTTGATGTTGTAGACCTTTTCTGATTAAATTAGTATTACATATAAAATATGGGTTGGATTTGCGGGATAATGATTTTGAAGAGTTATTATTTATCATTCATGTATTTTTTAGATTCCGATCGAAGCCATGAATGTATTGATTTAACAATGTTGTTTAAAAATTATATTTTTGTAGTAATAAATTTGTAAAATAATCGACTTTTATAGCTAAAGGTTGAAAATTTAAAACAAGATTCCACGTAAATTGGTAAATAAATTACTTTATCCACAATAATATCATCAAGTATACTTAGTAATATCATATTATAGGCTTACTGACCGTCTTCGCTCAGAATAGTTTTTCATATACTATGATATTATATAATTAAATTCAAATTTAACACCATCCACTACAGTGGCATCCACTTGTTCGCCTTTTTTTTTATTACAAATAGGTGAAAAATATAAGTCTATTTAATTATTTTTAAAAAATGTTCACCGCTCCAAGTCATGCATTCGCTTTGTTTCCAGTTCCAAATATTCTTTGATTACGGAAAACTGGCTGTCTTGTAAGTCATAGAGGTGTCTTAATATGATTTGCGACGAATGCCAATTTATTCCATTTGTGAATGTGCACGTGAAAACGAAAAACACTATATATCTTAACATATTTTTGTTGTTGTATGTGTTCACTCTATCACTCAATATTATGATGGAAGAATATGATATAACTCCGAAGCGCGATAAATAATTCTGCATGTATATAACTTTTTTTTCGGAATCATTATTGAGTAAACATAATAATATTATATATTATGAACATTATAAATTTTTACGCTCACAAAAAAACCGGTTGATTTATTTGAACCATAATGTTTTATGGTACCGTAAATGCATACCTACCTCCTATTTGTGTATTATTTTTTATAGCATTAAATAATTTATAGGTATAAATGAACAGGTTTTTTAGTTAGGAAGGGTGTATGAAAAGCTTAGAACCATTTTATTTGTACCAAATTTTTTTGAAATCGTAATTGAATAATTGGTATACGTATAGTACCATTCCCCATGACTTTCCATACCTAATCATAATTAATGGTAGTATTGGTCCTGGTACATACAAATGTACAAATTTACAATGTTCAAAATTAATTAAAATTGTGACAATCGTTACAACAATTATTATGAGGACAATATTATATACCTACACGAGATTAATTTAGGACTTAGTACAGAAGTAATAAATATTTAATATATATATATTACTTATACCCAGCCATCTTTAGTAGGTATCTTATGTGTGTATTGATTTAATAATACAATAGTGACGTTAAGTGTGAACTTCGATGTATCTATAAATATACTTTGTACACACAATATACATTATAAAATATACTCAACAATAAGATAATATTGTTTCAAAAGATACACAATCCAATTTTATACACAGTAAAAAAATTAAATATCATAGAATTTAATTTAAGTTCATCAATTATTGTATAATGTATATTGTATACCACTATTCAAATAGTTTTAAAAAAACACTCAACACAGTATAGTAGTCCATCTTATTTGTGCACAAAAACATTTGATCATTCTTTTTGAACTTACGATAACTTAAAGGGTTTAAGGATTTATATATGGAAAAATCGGTAATTTCAATGGTCACTAAATTAAAATAATAATTTAACCTAACCTACGAATTTTTACAATAATGTATTCATGATTAACCGACTTAATTATGAATGTATTGGTATACATTTGAGTCACATTTGAGTGCACTCACAGTAATTTTTATTAACGTTTGAACTTTTGACGAAATTGGATATCTACATACGACTACACGCAAAATAACGATTTTTTTCTCATACAATTTTTGATATTTAATTGTAATACTTGTTATTCAAAAAATATTATTCAACGAAACTTAAAAGAATTAACTGTTAATCATAGTTTACAATAGGCGCTCAATGCAATTTTCAAAATACTTATTAATTTAGACTTATTTTGCTGTTTATATACTAATATCAATTTCTTAAAACGTACATAATAACCAACTATCGTACGAAAAATACTCCAGGTTACCTAAAGTTAAAACGTAAAAGACGCAACATGGTTACTAAAAAATGTATTTACTCATAATAAATCTAGTATTTTATGTGTATTTAAAAAAAGTAATTAGATTACAAATGTCAACCCAAGCCATCTGGTTAAATTTGTTGTAATTTATATAATGATACACATATTTAAATGAACAGGGCCTTTCATTAACAAGTAGGTCTATCGAGGATCGAGCAGCGCTGGTAGGTACGTTAGAAATCGGTGGAAAATGATAATTTACGCAACAGTCAATGTTAATATTGCATAGACCCATTCGACATTCGACAAGACCGTTAGTTAAATAATAATGTACCTCTCCCGCGAATACGTAGACCTCGTCACGGAGACTATGTGGTATTGTGGTTATATAGTGGTTACGACTAGCGTTGTATGCGTTGCACTATTACTAGTGCACACTATTAATACAGTGAAAACAATAAAACCGATAAATACGAAATACTATATTGTAGTGTTCGATAATTCGGTTTAAACCGATATCGTCCGTAGTCCTGGTTTGGTTCCAGATTTGACGTCGTTAATATTTATTTTTTTTAATTCGCACTTAAGGAATATTCAACACAAAACAAATTGTTTTAAGGAGTTTACTTATCTATTTAATTATCCAAAACACCCTTATATATAAAATAGTATTACATTAGTCTTTACTGAATCGCTGGCTTTCCACGACTGCGTTACAAGAACATACAACAGGCAGCGATTGCGTTGTAAAAGAATAATCAAAAAAAAAATATAAAAGACATTATGCTTACATGGCTAAAATTTCCTAATATGTACATAGTGTGTTCGTTCTTAATACTACAGCCAAGGGTTCCCAACAATATGGTTTAATACTAAATATTATGTAACAATCCACAGGTGTCTTGGTATCTTGCATGTAGTATTGTAGTATATGTTTATTAGGTCTATAATGGAATAAACCACTTATAAATTATTTGAACACAATTTACCTTATTTAACTGGTTAAGAATGTAAAACTGTACCTATACTTAATTAATATGTGAGTTGCATTAATAGTGGTAGACTACAAAAACAGATCCAAAATTGATTACTTAAGAGACATTTATTACTATATACATTATACACAAAGAATTGTTATTTCATCGATATAGTATTTGTACGTTTTCATATATTTTTCCAATCATAAGGCAAACGTTGTCCTTCTTCATACAACCATTTTGTCATAACTAAAAATTATAAATAGTTTATTAGGCATTTCTTGTTATGGCTTCGTAATAGTTCGTATCAACACTTTTCTTATTTTAGTGATCGTACTTATAATACAAAAATATTACAATATCACATAACTAATTTATGTATATAAAAAAACCACTAAACAATACATTATTCCCGCAAGTGACATATGTTGTCTCCGTTTTTTATTGATATTTTTATTAAGAGTTAAGTAATGGCCATTTTTAACCTGTACCTTTTCCAAACACCCAAAAATCTCCCTGGCTACGCCAACGGGTAGATACTATAATACCATACGTTAAATTAAATGTAAAATAAAGAATGACATTGGTATAAAAACTACAAAGAGCACAATATATGAATTCTCAAAGTAGGTACTTATCATTATATTTTAAACTAATTTGTTTGGAAACTTGGAAAACCTTAAAATTTAGTGGTCTCGAAGATTGTATGAATCATACAAACTTAAATCACATACAGCTGTAATGTAGATTTTAGAATTAATTATTGTTCTATCAATGCCTGTATAAATTATAAAATCAGTACTAACTCCATTTATTTCCTTTCAATAAAGGACATGATCCATGCAAACTTTCATGGCATAATTGTCCATTAGAAATATGCAAATTATTCCAAACCAACGCAGCTCCTTTTTCAGCAGGAACAATAATATTTAGGAAAGGAAATGACGTATAACCATCGTTTTTAACATCATTCATCTAATAAAATAAAATTGAATTATTAAATTTTATATAGGTACCTTATGGACTATGGCTTATACACTATTCTCAATAATAAACTCAAACGGCGGCCAACTTATGTGAACGGGCTTGGCAATACTACACTGCAGGTACATAGATCGATGACTCAGTGGGGTGACAAACGGTTAGATTGCCGCAGACAAAAACTGATCGCCGCCGTTTGTGTTTCTTATTGTGAATAGAGTATCATGAACAAAAACAAAATTGGCTTACATAAAATAATACGGTTACTAATCTGTTACCAAGCTCCTGAAAAAAAATCTCCGGTTAAATTTTTTTTAAAGATTTTCAATTGATATTTTAAAAATAGTATTAGGTATAACTGGTATGTTTATAATTATAGGTAAATAATTGTGTTACGTACAGTTCTTTTTGGAAACGAATCATAATGCGGTAAATAATGACCACCCAAACCATAATTAACTATTTGATATCTCTCAGCTGTCTTTGTAGAAAATCCGGTAAAAGATTCAATACGAGTATTTAGTGCATCAAAATATTTATCAGCATAGGATTGATCAATCCAATAGACTTGACCTAAACGAGTTTGTTCTAATAATACGGACGCGTTGCCTGAAGGTGTTTTAACTCGAGCATCTTTCATCTAGTGTATAATATTATAGGTAAGACATTTTTAATACATACAGTGATATATGTATAAAATAATTATATCTCTATATTAGTTATGTTACGGTTAGGGTTTTCGAACCAAACACTCCTATAACAAATCTAAGATGTAAATAAAAAACTAAAATTAATTATCGTAATAATTGTAGAATGTAAAATTAGTACAAGTTTCTCAATTTCAGTGTAGATACAACTTTACTTTGTATTATTAATTAATATACAGGTATAAATAACAAATCGTATAAACTATACCCAAAGATATTTACTATCATTATTCTGAAATTAAATAAGTGTATACATAAAATAGATTTTTAGTTAAATATATTAATTATTTTATAAGGTATTTAATAATAAGATTTTTGAATTGAGACAAATTTTTTTTGAACCTTTTGAATTTTTTTAATGCTTTATTCCATTTGGGCGTTTCGTTTGGCATGACTAAAAAATAACGTGGGAATTCACTTAGATGTATTATTGTTATTACTTATCAACTATTTATGTCACTTCTAAGTTACAGTACAGTACAGCACAGCAAGTATGGTATAAATAGTTTGAAATTAGTTATTAGGACATACTCTTTAAGAGGCCGCAACATTGGCATTTGTTGTCTCCGTCTTACAAGTATGCGTAACATAGCAAACTTACGCTCAGTAGATCACGTTTACCTCAGTTCGTTTGAAAGCTAGAGTGAATCGACCTAACATGAAACTTAATGGTAAGAACTTTATCTGTGTATGTATAAGTTGGATTTTTATGATAATTCAGTTTTTAAGTGAGTTATGTGTATTTTTGATTTTAGCGAACAAACTCTTAGTCACCGATACTTCTATTTCTATTTATTTCTATTTTTTATTTTTTATTTTCTTTTTCCATGGCATAAATATATGTTGGAAAATACCCCTAAAAAGTGGACGACGTGTCTATTGATTCTACTATGGTTCCCACTTTCCGCTATGGAGAGGTATCAATGACCACTGTACAAGAAAATACTAAAAGTTGTTGTTAATTTTATTGATTTTTGATTTTTTTGAAAATGTATCCTTGCACCCCCCCCCCCCCTTAAGTACCAACTATATTCAATTTATTTCTAGACACCAACCTCAAAGTTGAATATTCAAGCATTTTTACTACTCTAAAAGGTGATGAGTATGATGTTAAACAAAAATAAATAACACTCATAATACCTATATATACCTATAATAAGACATTAGTTTATCAACATACAGATACCTAGGTAGTAGGTACTAAATAAAAAAAAACTACAAGTACCTACCTATATAAATAATTATACTATTGATTATATATATTAATATATTATATCAAGATTAAAGACATATTGTATCTTTAATAGTGTATTATGTATAACTTCATATGTTTGTACCATTTTATATCTCATCTAAATTAGATAACAATAACGACAATTTATTCAAGCCAATAAAATACGTACGTTTGCTAAACTCAGCGTTTTAATTTTCAAGATTTCGTCATCATATAATACATCATGATATACTTTAATGAAAGGCTCCCTATTAATCTCTTCTTCTTTAAAGGGCATCAATATTCGGTAAAATAAATTGTTCGTTTGGTATCTACATTTTGAGTATTTTTTTAATGTTCGTGATACCCCACGTTTACATAAATGTCTAAATTCATTTTCTTTTCTACTTCCTTCCAAATGCTTTAAAACCATACATTTAATATTTACATTTTTATTTTTATTTTTAATTTTCATAATAATTGTTATTCTTACATTATATATTTCCATTACGTCCATTGATCTCTCCTTTCTCTGTTCAAATAATTCGTTTCTTATAAGGTGATAATACAGAGCAAATTTTTCAGTATATTCTTGGTGATTTGATCCACTTAGGTTTATTAAATTCATAAAGTCAAATCCTAAAAAACATTTTTAAGAGTGGTTATAATTTATATCAGTAAGATAAATATAATCATACCAAAAAAATTTTAAAAGTGAGTTACGACCCTCTTCATAAGCGTAACTAGACCTTAAAGTTAGGGGGTTCCAGCCCTAGCATATTTAAATAAGGTAAAAGTGTAGGGGCTCTGCCCCCACACCCCCCAAACTAGGTTACTAAAGTAACATTCATAATTATATTAGATTATTATTTTATACTGTACGAGTATGTGACGTATACAACAAATAATAAAAAAAAGTAGTGAAAAAAAATCTAATTTTCTTTTGGCAAAATGTCCTTATATGCAGCCGGCAGTCAAAGCAATTGTCCGGTCATCGTTACTATAGTTAATCATTATCACTATTTATTAATTTATGTAACAAAAATAATATTGTACGTCTTTTACGACTATTTTTATGTTTAGTTTATCTGTTTATTAACAACTTCTAAGTAATATTTAAAATATTATAACAACTACACTGCTTGTACGTATTTCACAGGGTTATTACAAAAAAAAAAACTTAAAATTTAAAATTAAAGTTTTAAAATGTAGCTATGCATTGGCTCCCACATTGGTGGGACTAGGAACAGGGGGGACTAAAATTAATATTGGGGGGATTATAGCCCCCCTCAAAAGTCCCTACCTAGTTAGATATATACATTTAATTTATGTATTTGAGCAGCTAGAATACTATTAAACGCTGTCTTATAAATTTTCCGAAATCGTCATAAAAATATATAAAAGTTTGCAAAAACGTTACCTAATTAATTTGTGATTTTTTTTTTAATTTTGAAAATAGCTTTATCTTACTACATTTTTGTTCACACCGTTTCACCTGTATATACTGATGATGATACTATGTAGTAATTTAAAATGTTGGGATCTACACATTCTGGTTGACCGTCACTCTTCCATTTTCCATACGCTTCAACAGCCCAATCTAAAGCGCCGTACATATCGTTGCCCTCTAAACAATATTTCGCCATGACGCAACATTCACATGCTAAATAATAAATGTTGACTAATTAGTGAAAATATTGAACACGATCGGTTGAAAACGGGAAATATAACTGTTACCATCCATTCGATCGCCTATAACTTTTTCATTAATTCTACCCTCCGACATGTCTGATGCAGGAATTGCATAAAATAATTGTAGTCTCCTCAATGCTCGATGTGCCCACAATATAATATGATCATCACTAAGATCTTTGTGCTCGTCAATATCTTTTAACGCTATATTTATTTGTTCATTCGTGAAATGTGAGATAATTATATACTTATTAATTAGGTATTATAATTGTTATATGATACAAAGCCAATAAATTCAAACAGCACACTTGGTTACCTTTTATAGATTGTTTATTTTTTATTAAATCATCAATTTTTAAAAAATGTTGGTGCATTTGTGTCATCACTTTAATAACATCCAAGGGATTGTGTAAGAAGTCTTTGATAGTTTTTATGTGATTACGCCATTCATATACTGCAGCTACATAACTTGATAATTTAATTAAAATTAATATTTAAACGCACACATAGGTACATACCTAATAGAATAAATATATTATAGTACTATTTTTTTATTTTATAACATAAAATAAAAATAATAATTCCATAATTATAGGAATTTAGGTAGGTCGTTTAAAATTGTAAAGTTGTACCTAATATAAATGTACTTAAATACAATTTATCTTAATTTATTTCTATAATATAGTTTTTCTTTACTATACACAAAGTGAACACCTAGCTGTGCGAGAATATTGGAGAATCTTAATATTATAATATAATTACTTTTTTAATTCTTCCAAACGTTTTGTTTCTAAATCCAAGTAATTATCCAAGACATTAAAATGATCGTTTTGCAGATCATATAATTTCTTTAACATTATTTGTGATGTATGCCATCTTTGTCCGGCTTCTACAAATATTAATAACGAAGAAACGACGGCTAAATATTTAAACATATTTATTCCATGCCTATTCACAGTATAAATTATATAGGTACGTATCAACAGCTATCGTAACAGTGTTGAACTCTAAACTAATAAATTTAGTATTTTGGCAATGAGTTGCACAAATTAAAAATAGTTCAAACATATACATTTTACATGACAGATAAAGAAATTATTTACTTTTTAAATTTCCATCATTTTAAAAATATTTATTCATCTGCAGCAATACAAATATGTACCTATACCTATCTATTCTATTCCGTACCGACTTTATACTTACCTAGTTTAATTTGTTAAACAATACTAATAACCCCATACGGGAGGATAACGAACAGTATAGGTAATACTGTAATAGGTATATGGCGTATAATAAAATTCCAAATGGCACACATCGTTATTTTACATCGATTATCTTTAGGTAGTAGGTACGTTTATATAACTTTACCAAATCATATTATCTTTGGTGGTCCTACAGGTGCAGCCTCTGCAACCTTTGCTGCACCTGATATTTCAACCGCCACGTCATTTTATTGGTTGAAATCATAACAAATTATTCTTAACTCATAAGCTAGATATTTTATAATTTATATATCTCTGTTATTTCACGATCTATATATAGTTCTGATCATGAACTCAGTTGTTAGTTGTAGTGTTGAGTAGTAATAAGTAATGCAAATTACAAATTAATGTAACGAAATTACTTTTGCAGTAACGCCATAGTAATTTCATTATATTTTATTTAAATTAACGCAATTTTATTTTAACGAAATGTCTTTTAAGAGTAATTTCTACGGAAGTAACGTGTTATTTTTCACGTTATTAAAATAAGTTATGAATGTAGAGTGTATGTCATAAACAGGGAGTTAGGATATTCGAGAAAAATTTAAAAAAGATCTAAGTAATGTATTCATTTTATTCGAATCTAGGGAAAAAAGCCCCGTACCAACTAAATACATTATTCTTTTTTATTATGATTTACATAGTTAAATATAATAATAACATTTATCTATGTAACACTTCTTTAACATATCCATAACCATAAATATAATATTATAAAATACTAGTTTAATAATTTGTATAAACATTTATAGTTTAGTGTCATAATAATATTTGATAAACATTTACACTTAACATTAATCAATCAATGTTAACAATTTTTTTCATATAATTATTAAATTATTTTATTGTATTATTATGCATCTAATGTATTATACTATAGTATAGGTAATACATTTATTTTATTAAAAGGAAACTATAAAAAAAATACATCTAGTATATGCCATTAAACAATAACTAATTATATCACAGTTATAAAGTCATAAAACATAAACCAACAAAATGTACACTATAATAAAAAAGTGTTATGTATTTAGTTGGTACAGTGCTTTTTTTTCCTATAGGTGGGGCTTTTTCACCGTATTTTTATATCGGGTCTTTTTTCCAAATACCTTTTATTCATGCGTATAATATTAAGCCATTATCTATGTAGTGTACTTGCATGATCAATGTTTCACCTAAACTATACTATACAATTAAACAATTTATATATAATAATTAATAGTATACCTACTAAGTACTTATTATATTCGTTGTGAGGGCGCACTAGTAGATAAAACATAGCTTAAAAACATGGTTATTCAAGAAACACTGCAGCTTATTGAAGCGGTTTAGAGTAAAAATATTTATTATGAAAATTGTAGAGGAGAATTTTTTTTTAAAATTCGTAGGAAGCCTGATTTTTTATATTTTTATTAATTAGTTAAATAATTAATCGATAAAAAGTAAAAAAAAACTTGTTAATTTACCACGCGATATTGGTCGATTGGAATGCCATATCAAAAATCGGGCTTCTTATGATTTTATAAAAAATTCTCCTCTACAATTTTTATAATAGGTATTTATATTATAAAACTCTTCAATATAAGCCGCGTATTTCTTGAACTGCGAAATCACGTTTTTTGGTAAAAAAACGTTTAATTACGGCCGTCATGTGCTGCGCCCGTAAATAGCGGCAGTGTTCGATACTAAATGTTCATACCACCCAAGGTTTATAGATAATAGATTATTATCTATAAACCACGGACTAAGATATATTTTTTTTTTTGTTGTGCGTAGGTCAAATATGGAATAGTGCGCTGACATCCTAGCCAGCATCCGATCTTTTTACTCTATCTCATAAGAGGATTAGTTAGATAAGCCTGTGGTTAGTTGAAGTTATAGTTATGATTGACGACTACCATCACTAGTCGTGAGGTTTGCAATGATCTTTTCCTACTAACTATATATGTATCCGATATTTTAAACAAAACAACGAAAGATAATGTTTAAATATTATTCTTTCTTCTCACCCCTCTTTTTCCCTCAACATTTACCACTCTCACAACCTTTTGTCATACAGTGACCGAACCACCTCAAAAGAATAAATTAAAAAAATATCATAGTGATACAATAGTGATTAGCACGGACTAAGATATCTTAGTCCGTGGTGATTAGTGATAACAAATATAATAGTAGTATAACACGATCAAGGTGGATTGATAAGGTGTAAACACTTGGCTTATTAGTTGATTGAAAATATTACTCCAGTTTAGCTCACCGCTAGATCGCGTTGCCTACCCGATAGAGGAGCAAAAATACACAGCTTCGTATGCAAGATTTAAAGAAAATTTAAGCAAAACACAATAAATTACCACTGTATTTGTTAAAATATGAATAAATTATAATTTTTTAACCACAATAAAAAATGTCTATTATTTATGAACTATCCCTGGAGTCACAATTTGCTTTTGTACAATTCTTTTGTATCAACATCAAAATTATTAATTAATGAAAATTGTTTTTCTAGTTGCGCCACTGCGAGTACTTGATATTACCTATCATAATACAAATAGCAAAATAAATTACTTTAATAGCAACATTTTCAATTCACTTTTTAATAGGTATAAAATATAAAATTGTATTTCTATTATGAAAATATTAAATGCTTGTATATGACTAAAATTTTAGAATATGATTGATGTTTGGAATAAAAAAATTCCAAGAGCAGATAGGGATTTGAAAAAGAATGATGTAGTTTGTGAGCTTCATTTTCATTCACATGATGTTATTAAAATAAAAAAGTATGAAGATGAAAAAGGAAATGATATTATTTATCCTCTTAGTAAACCAATTTTAAAATCTAATGCAATTCCATCTATATTCCCGAATTTGCCATCGTACTTAAGCACAACCAATTTAAAAAAAAGAAAACCACGAGTTCAAAGGAAATCACCTATTAAGAAAAATAAGACCTATAATTCTTCCAATGTAAGTTTACCATATTTAAAAATATATAAATATATTTTTTTTATGATTATAGCTTGATTATTAATTTTATCAACAGAGTTTAAATGAAACGATTATAAAACCAATGATTTTAAATGAAGACATTTCTTGTGATGAAGATGCTCATTTAAATGTACCTGAAATTATAGAGTACAATATTTATCAGGATGTTAAAAATGTTAAATTACCAGGCACAATGTGGGGTTTCCATAGTGATGGTGTACAATAATTAATTTTTACACGTCATGTTATATTATATATTTATATGTATTATTAAATATATCATAAATGCATAACTTATAGTTTATAGGTATACCATATTATAACGCATTTCTACAAAAAAAGTTGAAAACCTTAATAATTTAAATCAAATTACATTTAAATCACGTATAAATATTAACATTTCTTATACTCTATAGCAGTGCTTCTCAACCTTTTTTGTTATAGGGCCCCCTAAATTTAATGTAAAACTGTCAAGGCTCCCTTCCATGGATGTAAAAGCAAAAAATAAATAAAAAAAGGTCATCAGTATTATTTTTTTCAATGATATACTAATATACTATACTTACATGCACTTATTTCACAATTTCACACAAATAAATTATTAAAATGTATAGGTGTATAAAACTTAAAAACATATATTATAAACAAAAAAAGAATTGGTAATAATAACTATAAAGAAATACAAAAATATTCAGTAATAATGTTGATTTGATTTCAAACAAAGGCTAGGTTAATAATAATAATAAATAATAATAATAAAAAATGTGAATTAATTTTATTAATGTGACGGTTGGGCTTGCATATTTTCGCATAACATATTTATGTCAGGTGTGATATTCGAAACTGAAATACGCAAGTTTGATTCTAAAGACTGTTGTGAAATGCAGGATCTATGTTTGTTTTTTATAATTTGAAGTTGTGAAAATGCAGTTTCACAAAGATATGTTGATGCGAAAGGTATTAATATAAGTAAAGCCGCTTTTGAAATTACAGGATACTCTTGCTGTCGTCTTAACCAAAATTCGGTAAGTTCTTTTTCATTAAACTCGGTTTCAAGAGTTGAGTCTTCTCTAATTTCAATTAATTGCTCTTTTGCGGCCCATGAAATATGATCGTATTTCAAAGAAATAGAAAATGGTTTTTTTACCCAATCGTCTTCATTATTTTTATTTAAATTTGGAAAATATTCAGATAAAAATTTTAGTACTGAAGACAAATGATCAGTTATTATACTTGGTGTTCGGGGTGCATAGTAATTAAATGTCTACTTAATTTTCCAGGTCTCATGCAATCGTTTGAGAGTGTATTTGAACATATGACACACATCGGTCGTTCTTCCTTATTTACGCATGATGCAATAAAACCAAATTTTATATATTCTGAATTGTAATTGCGTTTTTTTTTTATTGTTTGCAGGTAAGAATTCATTTTTTCTTTTGCTGGTTGTTGAACTAGAATTATCTGTTTCTGGAAATCTTATGTTACTAGTTGAAGTAGAAGTATCTGATTTTATATTTCCTTTCAACCACTTTTCCATTTTAAACTTAAAATAATATTATTAACACCACACGTCCACACGAAACACACGATATCGAGCAAAGAAACGCGACTGTACTGCAAAGGCTTTACATCATTAAAGTTATCATCATTTTCGATAGTTTAATCTTTAATAGATTATTATTATTATAAGATTAAAGTAGGTAATCTAATAACTCTAATGTGAGATAAACTTTCCCGATGTAATAACAATTTTATTATTATTTAATAACAGTAATCTAACATTAGACTTTATCGACAATGATTAATCATATGGTCGGTTATAATGGTAATATTATAACTGAATAACCGAAAATATTTTAAATAAAAAAAATATTTCAAGGCCCCCCAATCATATAGCCACGGCCCCCTAGGGGGCCGCGGCCCCCAGGTTGAGAAGCACTGCTCTATAGGGTAGGCAGCGAACCTAGCGGCATATTTAACTGGAGTAAAGTTTTCGATCACTTTATTTAAGACGGGCGGGTGGAAGTGTTTACACCTTATCAATCCACCTTGAACACGATAGTAGTTGTAGTTGTAGTTGTATGTAGTTGTTGATAAAGAAATAGACAAATAGAAATTTTGGTGTTAATACGGAGTTGTTCATAACAAAATATTTTTTAATGCGAATAAATTTCCATTTGGTATTTTTAAATATCTATAATATTTTTGTAATTCACTTGTGAAACTTAAATATCCAAAAGACATTTTCAATTACCTACCTAATGTAATTTTATCTATTTTTATTTTTTACACCGATGTTAATGTATATTCAATTCAATTTCAAAACAATAATCATTAATAAAAGTCGAATATTATTTATTTCAAATGGTAAATAAAATGTTATTAAATAAACTATAACTTATTGTTATTTTCACAACTAACTTATTTTTACATTCTTAATTATAGTCTGAGAACAATGGTGAATCATTCCATCGTACTGGATCATTTCGCCGTGTCTTACCTCCAGGGAATGATACTACCGGTATAAGTGGTATTGCAGTCAAATCTACCAATACTAATAACTCCTATATAAATGCAAATTATATTCCTTTTTTTCTTGAGTATACCCTAATGTCTGAATTGTAAGTAATAATAAGTTAAAATTAATAAGAATTCATATAATAATTGAACTAATTGTACACAAATATCATGTATTAAGTACACAGAGGCCCCAAAAATAAGTTTAACACATATCATTGGTAACTTAATGGATGGTTAACTAATTCTATAGTTAAGAGGACGTCGCACCCGCATGTGTTGTCTCCGTCTTACACATGTACGACATATTAAATTTCCGTTCGCTAGTTTCAATAGGGTGCTGTCAGTTTTGATATTAAAGTAAATTGATCTATTATCAAACTTTGAAGTAATAACATTATCTGTGTTCTCTCATTGGTCTTTTATGATATTTCAATTTTTAAGTGAGATATGGGTATGTAAAGTATTAATATTTTAAAATGCTCATAACTCACGTAAAAATTAAAATATTGTAAAAATCCAATGAGAGAACACACAAAATGTTGTTACCTAAAAGTTTTATAATAGGTCAATTCACTCTAATATAAAAACTGACAATACCCTATTGAAACTAGCGAACGAAAATTTGTTATGTCGTACGTGTATAAGACGGAAACAACACATGCGGGTGCAACGTCCTCTTAAATAGTCAGATAGTCTAAATTGGTAGTACTACGGATTGACGGATTATATACAACAAAATGCATTTAATCTATAGTTATATGGTCAAGTGGTGGAGGATAAAGTAGTAAATGATATTTGTTATGTCTTATTTGCTATGTATAAGAGAATACTTTGGGATTTCTGTTATTGCATACATATAAATACAGATATTCAATTAATCAATTATTGTCATAATTTAATTTCAGTAATATTTTGAGCAAAAAATTAATTCCAGGAGTATATGTTATACCAGCTGATGAAACTCCATTCAGTAAGTAAAAATTATATATGTAATCAAAATTGACTCTAATATTATCAATTTTATATTGTGTTTTTCAGTATGGTTTGGAGTAATTTTCCCAAGGTATGGGCTTTACAAAAAAGGAGTTTTTCGTTTTCGTTTACTTATAGATAGTAATTGGCCAAATTGTGACTGTCCCAAAGTGATATTTGAGACACCTCTATTTCATCCATTGGTCAATCCAGTCACCGGGGAAATGTGTATACAATATCATTTTCCAGAATGGAAAAAAGGAGTTAGTCGTATTTGGCATGTAATAGATCGTGTATCAAAATCATTTTATGATATACCTAGAACTAAAACTCCTGAAAATCCAGAAGCTGCTGAATTGTAAATATTTTACTACACATTTTTGGTGGATGATTATTCATCAACAGTTTATTTTTAGATTAAAAACAAGTAATGAGAAGTATATGAAAAAATGTGAAGACTGTGTAGAACAAAGTCAAGTTGATATATATAAGCAACCAAAACATTCAGAAAATATTGATCCAAATTATTTGCTATTCGATATTTATGATGAAGAAATTCATGGGACATTAAGACGTTCATTACTTCAACAAAAAGTTTGTATTTTATTAAATGAATACTGAATGTTTAATGGTTTCAACCCATTAAAGTTTATAAATTACACAATGAACTTATGAGTTATGAGGATGTCAGCACAATATTTATTTTCTCTCTCAGACCCAAGCGAATCATAGATAAAACGCTTTCACCTAAAATAATTTTTTTTATGATTTTTGAGTTATATTAGAATAAAATTGTCTACTATAAAAATTATAAAGAATAATATTATTGAGGGTATGACATATAGGTTTTATATTTTATTGTTATATGATTTTGTATTCGACTTTCAAAAAAACAAAATATATACATTTAATTGATGTTTGAATTGTTTTGAGATAATATTTAGACAAATCAATATGTCAAAAGCCCAAAAATATTATTCTCTATCGTTTATGTAATAGGTGATTTTATTCTAAGATTACAAAAAAAACATAAAAAAAGATTGACATCCTCTCAAGTTCAGAACCTAACTACAAATGTCTAATTCAGCGTTTTCCAACCTAGGGGTCGTGAACCCTTAGATGAGGAGTCACATTGGTCAGAAATAATTAAACACTGATGTAGAAATAGTCTGAAAAACAACCTTTTATTTACATTAAAAATAAACTTATTATAACAGTACTAATTGTATGGAATTTAATTGATTTTGTTAAATTTAGGTTGTGCCCAGGTTACCAATTACATACATACAAAACATACTAAATCCATGTAAACTATGCAAAAATTATTAAGTCCAATTTAATAATTTGTATTTTAACTATAATAAGTAATTCTTTCAAGGTATCATATTATTTACAACCATTCATAAATAAATACTTTGCTTAAAAGAAACTCAATTAAAACAAGCAAAAACAAAATTTGGTTAAATTTGGCATACGTTTAAAGTTTGAAAAATGACCAAAGCTGATTCTTAAAAATCATTTTTTTGGATTTAGGGTATATTGCATGAATGGGGACGAAAAACACTTTAAACTATGAATAATAAAGTAAAAAGTATAAATTAGTGTGATATTTGAGATTGATTTATATTCAAATTTTTTTTTATTATAATGGGGGGTCGTGAGGTGACTGATTTTATTTTTCACCTATTTTGGGGGTCGCAGCGTTAAAAATATTGAGAAACAAAAATCACTATATGTAAATATTATTTATTAATATACTAACTGTTATATATCATTTTATAGTACAACAATAATTGATTTTTTGTTTTTTAAACTAAAATAAATATTTATGATATATATAATAATTTAATTTTATAGGAAAATGACAACAAGACACAAAATTTATCATGGGTACAACCTGGATCGTTAGAACCATTTTCACGGCCAAATGCGTAAAAATTAAATTTTTAAATCTAATAACAATCAACAAAAGTATTAATATTTGTAAAATTGTACATACTATAATATTATTATTTTAAATATTTAAGGTATATTATTAATTTCATAAGTTTTTTTCTACTCCATAAATATGTTATATAACACTTATAACTATTCAAATCATTGAAAACTTTTCTTTTAAGATCACAAGATGATTGTATTGAGTATCCATTTTTGAAAAGAGAAATATTTTCAATTAATTATTAATTAACACAATAAGAGTTAAAAGATAACATTATATTATTATCTTTAACTATGGTAATTATTAATACTTGGTACATGATATGCCTCTTAAAATCATTCTAGTTATTAGATAACTTATAATATTTTGAGGTGTTGGAAATATTAGATTTTCAGATATTATATAATGGTTGTGGGGATTAAGTTATTTTTTAATAAATAAAATAATGTTTTTTAAAGTATAATTTGTTTATGGATAAAAGTTTCTGAGTACAATTAGTGTAGTGGTGAAAAAGCTAGGCTTATAGTATATCATTTTTAGAGGTATTTTGTGCTACTCGTATGCCGCTAATTTGTGTATACTATAAAATTGTTTTAAAAACAGTAATTTGTTCTTAATTAATTTATAATATTTACCATATGACAAATACATGGAATATGTACAATGTACATTATTATATTTTCTTGTTGGGACTATATAGAGCTACAGATATTTGACTTGAATGTAGGTCTATGTAGTTTGATCAATATTGTTTATTTATTATAAAAAACATATTAGCACTCATTATTCATATACAAAAACAAATTTTAAACTTGTGAAATTTGCAAATACTAAAGTCCCAAACCTACATAACTAATATACTATAGTTGAGTTGTGTACATTTTAATTTTGTATTTGGTATAATTGATGTAACGTTGTTTTTTAGTGTAATGTTACATGATTGTTTTGCAGATGACTTTCCAGAAATGAGAAAGTAAATTTAAAAAAAATATTAATTAAAAATGGGTTTCCAGTGCTGATACATAAGTACTATAAGTCATTATTTTCTATTTTTATTTAATTAGAATAATGTTATTTAAAATTAAAATTAAATCTTCATTACTCATTAACAGGTTAGTTGGCACTACAATAGGTTACATACTTTTTATAATCTTCTCTTCAATCAGTTATTCTAGTTGGGGCTTAATCATAGTTCCTACTGTGCCTCCCTGTAGTGCCTTAGTGGTACTTCATTTAACATACCTAATTTACTAATTAACTGTTCAATGGTGAATTTATTTGCTGAATTTTGGTGGGGTAGGGGACAAAAGTACAAAACAATTTACAATATCTCACAATATTTATAGTTTACACAAGTACACAACAAATTCTAAGCGATACTTATTTTTTTTGGCAAATCGGTCTATGACTAATTGTATTAAGTTATTTAAATTTAATTCCCTATTTTATCTACTACTGCATTACAGTAAAAAACAATTTAAAAATTAGGGGAACTTCGTTGATGGAAGGCGGGGAGTAGGGTTGACAAATGCCTCCTTTGCCACTGCTAACAGTCATCTCTTTCCTACATTAGACCAAATTTAAAATACCTGTTTTTTTCACTTGGTTTCAACTGCAATACTGATCCCCTAATAATGTAATTTTAATTAAAGCAATTTTTTATTTATTTTTCAAAATTTGAAAACTCTGGTGTCTTTGTTATCAATTACATGATTTGGGTAATTATTTAGAATATGGGGCAAATTACTTGTGAAACAAATAACCTAAATAATTTTAATCTCATTAGCTTATTTATTATATTTTAAATGATGTAATTGTATTATTATTATGTTTGTATCTTATATGGCAATTTAAACTTATATAAGAAACTAATTGGACGGTTGCTTGTAAAATAATTATGAATATATTCATTATTATACTAGATACTAATAGGTCTAAAATCAGAAAAAACAATACTTTTATATTTACTTATATCATTGATGTTTTAATATAGGTACTATAAATATACTATATTTTTATAGTGTAATATTTTTAGTGCATAATGGGGCTAATACTGATTATAGAGAGAATTCCTGGTTAATGTACCCAATATAAATAGGTACTCATTATATAATACTCTGTATATTATATTTAAAAAAAAAACTCCATATACCTAACACTAATTTATAACATATTTACACCTACAGATTTATTTCTTAAACAGTGGGTATAACAGTCAAAAATATAAATCTATTTTTTAAATATACATTAATTTTAAATACCTATCTATAATACATTGCATTTATGTTAGAAATATTAAAATATTTAAGAGTAACTTTTCTTAACTCTTAACAACCTAATAGATAATTATATGAATATTTTATACTTTTATAAGTATTACTTTATTGTACATTTTAAGAAAAATGAGAATCTGGATAATTTATAATTGTACTAAGCAATGGCCTCATTTACCCGATTCCTGATCATTTTTAGTCCCGGATTGGCTGCTTTTGTTGGCAAAATAACAACTACAGTGTTCACTATTTTTGTCAAATTAAAATGTCAATCTTATAAACAGTAGGTATCGAGCAGTTTCTGTAGGCTAAAAAGGAGACAATCGTCAGATCGAAGTATTTGGCACAAAAATGTCTACTAATTTTCAAAAATAAATTATTTATTCAAACTTATTTTTACAATTTTGTACTGAAATTATTAGTATGTGCAATGTGTAAGCAGCTTACAACTCAAAAGTGTTATTGGTAAATGCATGCATTAACGCAAATTGATTATACAGTTTTAGAGAGTGATTTTAATATTTCATAGTAAAAACATATACCTACTTATTAAATTAAAAATTATAACTTTTTGGCTGACATCTGAAAATAGATATAATGTTTAGAAAATCATATATCTACCCAGAAAATACTATTATACACAAATAATTAAATTGTTTTTATAAATTTAAAAAAAACCGCTCTGAAATATCCTATTGTCTTCTTGAGAATGTTATTTTCCTTCATTTGATTAGGTAGTACCTATACGTGAAACGTGGTACGTGGCTACGTGCCTACGTCTTAGTATAGAATGTTTTGACTCTAATGTTTTTCTATATTATTAACTATATATTGTACCTTGCACAATGGCCAATGCACAGTTGCAGCACATACTTATATATTTGTATGGCTATATATTGGGAGGAGACACACACAGAAGTTCTTGGCCTTAAATAGTCTTGGAAGTTTGGTTAATGGTTATACTGTTACTATAACTATGGTGGCTCGACATTTGTATATTATGATTGTATGGTAAACCAAAATAACATACTATTATATTACCATTTTTTTCATATAGTTAGGTAATTATGATTTATGAGTTAAAATTCGATATCCTTTAAATTTTCGTATTTCATTGATTTTGCTATAAATATGCATTTTTTTTCAATGTTGGCAATTTATATTCATATTTATTATTTGTGTATCTAAACGCTTGTCGCTTGCTACAACTTGTTTTGCGTCCTAAGACTGATTATTTATCATTTCGTTTGCTTTTCTTGTATTGTTGTAGAAATCTTTGAAAGTTTATAAATATAAATATATAGCCATATAGATAATAATGTTCAAAGCTTATGGTTTTAAGATAGCTGATACCTATACCTACATAGTGCTTACATATATTTTAAAACAGATCAATTTTACTTCTATTTAAAAAAAAAAAAAATTCCAGTTGGCTTCTGGCAACACGTATTATTTAAAAATATTCAACTATCCAATTACCTATACCTGTTAGGTTAGGTTAACATTTGGCATACTAACATAAATATCGTAGCTTACTCAAATTACTATATTGCGTGTCCTGAACAATTATTTGGTTTCCATTACTTTTGACATGATTTTCTGTTTCTTCAAGATTAAAAAAAACTATTTTAACTATTTTGTATAAATACTAATAAGGAGGCAGAGCCCTCTGCTCGCTTCGCTTGCCAACCTCCCTTCAATCTTCTTTTCGTAACGTACACTCGTCATCTAATATAATAGGTATGATCTAAAGCATCTAATAAATACCTCTAGAAATCAATCTTACAATTTACAATAGAACTCCAATATCGGAGGTCATGACGAAATTATTTTTCAACCTTTTTTGTATCATAGACGGACAATCAAACAAATATTATGACATTGCACTCAACATAGATTATATTATAATGTATACATTAATAATTGTGTATTAGATTTATAACCAAGGTTTTCCAAGTCTTCAATTCAATAATAAATAAAATATAACACTTTGATTGTATAACTATATAGGTAATAACGTTTGAAATATTAATCTTTTAATTTATGTAAGAGCATTAGCGACTTGAAGGTGACACATGATATTATTGAATTATATACATCGCATGAATGTTACATTAATATAATATACACTCTAGCTCGGGTATTGTAATTTTTAGTACCTAAGTGGGCTAACATCTAAACTATAAATTAAAATATGTAGGTATAACCGCATAGGTATTATAATATTAATTGTATTAAGTACCTATTATTGGATGAGAGCGATGAAAAGGCAATTTTATAATTTAGACTTATGCTCTAATTTTATATTATACATTTATTCCTATACAATATGTGTAATGAAGGTATACGTAACTAATAACTTTTACAACATTTAATATTTCGGATTTGGTTGAATTTCGGACAAATACAGAAAAAAATTGAAAATATAATATAACAATATAATATTGTTCACAGCTTTCTTGCAAAATAGCTGCAACAGGTGCAAGACCTATTTGTCGCTCAATAAAAATTCGCATATTAAACGCTATTTATTCTAAATTATAATGTTTGGCAAGAAAACATTACGAAATCGGCGTCAATAACGAAATGCACTCGTGATTATATATTATGTAGTAGAGCCAAACCGCTATTAATATATTATTCATAATGTCTTATCACATCGCCCCGCGGACCGAGAGTATAATATTATTTTCTTGTTATTATTTTTGTTCGAAATTGTTTTTCGTCGTATGCACCGAGCGTACCTGATTCGTCGCGGAATGCATAGTAATAATGTAGTGTTAATGTTTCTAGAGTATATATTATTATTATGACGACGACGACCACATTATTATAATAATAATAATAATAATAATATAACGACGCGGGGCACTCGTAACGGCGAGACGACTATATGGCGCGCACACCTTTGGTCGATCCGGCCACCGGCCAGCCAGGAGCTTTAGAAAAAAAAAATAAAAAAACCGACAGCGCCTACGACTCTACGTACACCGTCTATATGCGTATGCGTGCGCGATCGTCAGGGCTCCGATCTATTTCGAGCGTAACCCCGCGCGACAGCTCTGTATTTCTGGCTGGCCGTCCTACAACTTTTACTGGCTGACAACTTAAAAATACACCGCGCGCACAATAACGCCAAAATTCGATTACACGAACGAGATAACAAAAGGGACACGAGAAAAATGAAAAAAAAAAAAAAAACGGCCCGCGAGTATTCCACTGCAAGCGGTGTGAGGTGGTACCTCCTATAGGTATAATATTAGTACGATACTTGCGGCCAAAAAAACAAAAAAAAAAAAACAACACCGCCGGGCGGCTTGATGATAGTAATAATAATAATAATAATATGCGTATTGTGTCATAACGTCTTGTACATCGCCGTGACGGTTGTCCGTAATATAATTATTGCGAGTGCCGATGACCATTTTATAGTGAGCATATATAGTGGTAGTCGTATTGTGGACAGTGTAATTTTATATAGGTATGGTATAGGTATAGAATATGCGATGCAGATCGCAGGAGTGCAGAATTCTAGAGCAGCCTAGCACCGCGAATCCCGTAATAGTGCACACCGCACGAGCGGCTACAATACGCGCACGGACGGTGATGTGAAACCACGGTATAATAAATAATCATTTTTTCGGAGAATACGCTCGCTGGCCAAGACCGAAAGTTTAATATCATTTTTCTCTCTATACCCACATTTCATCGGTTTTGGCTAAATATTAAATTAAAAATTGCGCATAATAATATTTTTCATCTTTATGATTATGTTTATTACGGTTAACCGTGCGCGTCGGTTAACATTTTTTCTCTGTCGTACACACTTGGACACTACCCACTTGAAATATATTATAATAAAAACCTCCATCGGTTTTTCAATCATTGTGTAATTAGCTAGGTACATTATTGAAACTTAATTTAAGGTTTCGTTAACTATTATAGGTACAAAAGTGTGGATAAAGAATATCTGTGATTTGCCACAAACTTTTATACATTTTATGATTTTTTAGAAATTAATGAGTTTTCAATTTTTTATTACGTATTATACATGCTCACAATAATTATTAATGACTTTGAAATGTCAATCAATATTAAACACGGAGCGAGGTTTCAATTATACTACACGTGATAGAGCTAAAAATAGTTAATTTTTTTGTCTGAAGAAAAATAGTTTTCAAAAAATATCAGTGTACAAAACACATGGATGGTATACCCATTGAACTATAACAATTGTTTTTAATTAATAAGCATTTGAATTTTAAATGAACTTGTGCGCTGCAAATTTCTGCTGATGTTTAAGCACCCTTAAAAAATGTATTTACAGGGACCGCCGTTATAATGTATATATTATTGTCATTATTATTATAATTATACATTCGTTGGCCAAGGTAAAAAACGACGCGGCGGCCGGGAAATTGTTTATTGCAAGCTATATAATATTATATATATTATAATTTGCGTAGCTTTGAATTAACGCAGTATTCCGCGGCGTGGTTATTTATAAAACCAAACAAATTCGTTTGTCGGCCAAAACCTTAAGCTCTTAATATTATAATATTATTATTATTATTATATCGTACCACCGCCGCGGATTTTTTTTTCGCCGGCCCTTGAACCTCTGGACGTGCAATATAGTATACAGCCGCACCGGGTTAAACAAAACGAAATTTATAGAGGTATATCGTATATGCCATATGGGTACGGAGAAACTATATCACACAATACTTTCAGCATTGGCGCAACCATGCGGGGAGGCTATGACCAGGAGGAGGTTCCCCGCCTTAACACATAGATTTAGGCATTTAGCCACACCAAACTGTTAGATGAATGGCTTACTTGGAAACTGTTTGTACAAAATATACAAGTTTATAATTACACTGCAGGTTGCATTGATTTTTTTTTTTTTACCGAAACCATATCACCTCCCCCCCGCCCTCATCCAGAATGTTGACCCTAATGTTGTGCCTATATGCTCCCATGCCTCCGGTAAACACGCGCGTAGTTGTATATATTATGCGTTCCGGTATTGACTCGTCGACCACCTACCCCTATATTGTATTATAATGTTATATACTTTTTCAACCCGTGACATAATATTATTATTATAACCAACATTTGAGGTTGGGCTCGGCGCAGGCGACGTTGACCTCGGGCAAAACCAAATGAAGTGTGGGGACTGTAGCGGGACTTCATCGGTGGAACCTATCTACACTGTACTGCGGTGGTGACACACAAAAATAGACACATAATATACTATAAGCCGCACACTGTGCTATGTGCAGAAACGAGAGACGACAACGTTCCGGGCGCCCACGCGTTTGACCTTCACGTTTTGACAAGACTATAAGGATATTTCACATCTCCTGCAAGGTCAACGCAGGCAGTAAATTATTGTGAAAACACGAACCTTTTGTACTTGTACGATGAATTGCCGAAAAATGTCTATTAATATATGAACAATTATATATATTATTAAAATATGTTTTGCGTTGAAATATATATATATGGGTGCGGTTACTGTTTACAACCATTAATAATCTATATTCTATAACCGTGTTGAAAGTTAAAACCAAATATAAATAGATGATAGGGAAGTAACAAGTAAAATCTTCAAGATCACCTAAATAATGAAGCCGGTATGGACGGTATATTGCCTATTGCTAATCGTCATCGTTCATAAATGTTATGTTTATATGCGTATTACAAAGGTATATTTCACACAGAGCTTTAGTATTAACTCTCAAAAATTGATTTTTATTAAAACTGTAATTGTATTGGAAACAATGAGAAATTTCAAATTACAAAAACCATATACATATATAAGCCGTATATATTATGTGACTATATTATGTAAGGTATCTAAAATTGGAAATTTAAATGAAACCCCACCCTTAATACAAAAAGCTACATATATTATGTAGTATTGTTTAATAGTGACATTACAAAGAAAATTAAATATCATTATTATTATTATAATAATAATATTATTTCCAGCACAAAATATAAAATAAATGAATTCTTTATTACTAAATAAAGTTAAAACATAAACTTTATAAATATTATATAACCTGTTAGTTAATATAAATAAACAAAAGTAGATAGGTACATAATATGGTAGATATTATATAAACTTCAAAAGCTTGAATATATGATTAGGTAATACGTATTGTATAACTGTATAATAATTTATCTAAATATAGAAATATATAGTACAACAAAATATATTTATTCCATGTACCTCTAATTTGTTGTATTATTAATAGTGACTTTTAAGTTTTTACTGGCAAACCGTATAAGTAAACTATAAAATAGTTTGCTTCCAAATATTACGTTAAGCGAGGATGAATAGGTTGGCTGTAAATAAATAATAATAATAATTTGTTCTCAAACATCTTATAAGCACTAAGCTTTAAGAAACCTATATAATATATTATATACACTATATTCAACTATTGATTTTATATATTAAATACAGAACTATAGCTGTAGCCTGTAGGCATTTACGTTTGCAATCGGAGCAAACCGTATTTTCTAGTATACTTTGGCAATATTTCAAGTTAAATGGTCTACATTTTTATTGAAATAACTAGATAGCTCTTAGACTGTACAAATGGGTTAAATAAATAATAACTGTATACAAAAGAGTATATAACTTGATAATTATTTTAATGATACATTTTAAGGAGTTATGACTATGCAATTTAAACCTGCCAAAGTAGTAGTTCCTCGCTTATACTATTGATTTGTACCTCTTCAATCGGCACACTATATTATTATTAAATACGTAAACGGTTAACAGTAAATAATATTGTCCACGTATAATATAAGCTTTCCATATTATAGATATAATATATATATTATATTTGTGGCTTTAAACGTATTCGGTTCAATGTTTAATAGGTGTTTATTTGATTATCATCATAATAGTAGTACAATGATAAATTACAATAAAATACACAAAATAAAATTACCTACCGAAAATATAATATGATTTATATAGTCGTGTTTGTACAATACGTATTACATTATTATTTAAAATAATAATTAATATTATATTGCTACTATATATTATATGAATAAAACATAAATTTAATTAAAGTTATTCGATTATCTATTTAGCATATTATGTAGGTATTGCTACTTAATATTTATAAATAAATAACCCAACAGTTCGATTTGTAGGTCTTCAAACATTTAAATAAAGTATATTTTGACTTCAAAGGCTTCTCAAAAAAGATTATACTTTGCTCTACCTACTGATAAGCATAGGTGTTAGGTATACCTAAACGAAATCCATCTTTCGTTTTTCAGATATAACTAATATAATAGTTTTAAATTTTAGAAACTTTGTATAAGAAACTAATTTTGTTTCAACACTTATGGTTATTGTTTTTGAAAATTTATAAAAAAGTATTTAAAAATAATTGATTCTACTTGGGAATAGGAATAAGGTTGAAATAATATGTACCTATAGATGTTTGAGAAACAGTTTAAATTCTACAGTATTATTATAATATTTATAATTAAGTATATTATACATTTGTTTTTTTTTTTTGTTATAAGCTAGTGGTACCTAATTTAAAAACGTTTATTGGTCTAGATGATGCACGGTCTCCCTGAAACTGTTTAACCTAATTTGTTTTGCGCGGCTGAGTGGAAATGCTACGTGAAAAGAAGGGAGCAGGTGCGGTGGCATAGAGACGTTCCGGAGACTTTGGCATTAGTTGTGCACTTCGTCTATGGAGCCGTGGAAAATTATATAAATAGCCGTTGGCCATTGGTGTTCAAATTTAGAAAATCTCATTTTAAAAACCTTAACTGAACCATTTGTTCACCGCACACCTGTCATGATTAACATATTCAAAATTGAAAATCGTGTAGTGTGCAGACTACATATTATATTATGCTTACTATTATAGGTATCCAGAGTTCTAGACGATACACTTTTACAGGCCAAATAAATTAAAATTAATACCTACTTGTACTTTTTAGATTTGTTTCATGTTAATATAGTCAATGGTAATAGCCAAGGTTCATACTATAAAATATAATAATAGGTACAACCCAAATGTTTTCTTAATAGTTTTATTTTTTTTGGTGTCATGATTTAAACAATTATTTAGCATATTATATTATGTAAGTGTTGTCATTATTTTATTCATTGTAGAATGTAGGTATTATCTCTAACATCTAAGCTTGCCATGACATTACAAGAGTCAAAATTACGATATATTTACGAGCTACTATATAGAAATAAGCATTTGTTATCTAATACGTGCGATACAGCGTGACTCCGTGCAGACTAATTTAATACCAACAATTATTATTCAAATTCTCAACCATATATCTCTCCTAAAGGTGTCTATAATGAGGATTTTATGTATAAATAAACCTCACATAATGATATGTTACCTATATTGTTCTATATTGTTCATGGCAATATATAAAACAATTTAATAACATCATATTATTATGTACTAACTTGTACCTATAGAAAATGTCACATTGTTATTTGTAAATTAATATTATTATTTATAAAATTGTGAGCCAAATGTAAAATGGAAAGTGAACGTATTGATTTTACAAGGACTTTTGTGTCTATCATCAAAAAGGGCAATTATAGTATTTGGAGCAGTAAAAATGGTTAAATTTCCACTTTTTGAAGTACAATTTTTTCGTTAGACTATTTTTGTTTCCAAATTTCAATTAATTTGTAATTTTCAAAATCAAATCTTCTTTATAAAAATGAATGCCGTTTTTAAGTCATTAAAAATGACGATAATTTCCAATTTGATTGGTTAAACTAAACATGATAATTAAATAATAATATTAGAGTTACTTTTGAATCGTTAATTAAATGATGCAAGAGTAAATTTCATACAATGATTTAAGATAGTTATTTCATCGTGACTTCATAATTTAATCGAGGTAAGGTAAGTGGTATTATCACTTTATTGTATTACCTATGGTTTATGAAAACGGCTATAAAATGTCAAACAGTGAATACAAATGGCGAATGGTTAGTGGGTACAATACTACAATGGTAGAAACAAAAAACGAGTAACGATCGTGCCTGCAACATGTGAATAAACAATTTCCGATATGATATTTTTATTTTTTGGGGGGAAGGGGGCTTAAGCCCTTAAGCTCTCCACTCCCACCCATCTAGCTACGGTACTGTCATAACCTGATTATTGAAATTTTTAAATATATGAAGGGCCTTATTTTAAATTATTTTTTATATAGATTCATACCTAAGTACAAAATCAGCTTAATAATTTAAAGTAATAATGTTGGTGCTCATTTGAAGAAAAAAAGTAGTTGGTATAGCCACATGACACTCCTTAAATGGTATTACAAATCAAAACATTTGCCAAATTTGAGAAACATTCTTGCAGCATACTTTTATACGTTCTTTGCCAATTTTTTGGCTCATTAAAGAAAATATTTTTCGTGACTTGTAATCGGGTTATCCAATATATATTTGGGGGACTGGGTCCCTCCCCCAAGCCACCACCTAGTTTGTATCATGTTGTTATTGCAAATCTATTAAAAAATGTTTTTCGTAATTTGTCAATCATTTTTAAAATAATAGTTGATCGTATATAAATGTATAACCAGACTTAATTAGGTATCTGTTGTAATTGTTATTATTATTATTAAGATTATCCATATATATTTTTCAGGTTACCTCAGTTTTTACTATACAGTTTTCATATATGTATTTGACGCGGTCTTCATGTGGTTATGTTTGTAATTAGTTCATGAATAACGTAGGTACTGCATTTCAAGTAACCCGTCTTACAATTATTACTTGTAACTTATATAGTAATAAGTACCTATTTGAAATTGTATAAATAATATTAACATTAGGTATAAGTGAGAGAGTTCTCGCGGCGTCGTATAGGTTCAAAAACGAGAAAAAAAGTTACTCGACTACTCAAGAGTTTAGAGTCTTAGGCTAAAATTATCGTAAAAGTATTATAAATTATTTGATAACGAGATTTTATGTTGCCCATTGAATAGTCGAACATTTCGGTACGTACAGCGTCCCCAAAAGACAGCCTCAAATCATAATAGGTACCTAATACCTATACGCATAGTTAAATATTGTGTAAAATACTGCAGTAAAATGTAAATGTGTAATAGTTTATTATTAACATATCATGTTGGTGAATTTTGATTTATTAAGCTATTGAGGTTTGACTGTTGAGATAGCTGTTTTGAAATCTTATTTAATGACCAAACAACTAAGAATCAACTGATCTTCAACAGAAATGATTGGTTTTATGACGCTAAATGATGATGAAAATACACTTCTATCGTCAGTGCATTAATAGCAGCTAAACGTATACCTACTTACAATAAACCGAATAATAACGTGTTAAGAAATATATACCAATAATGTTTAATATAGACAAAGAAAATATATCATGATAGTTTCCCAAAATATATATTTTTCAAACCGAATTTAACCTATTCACTTAAACTTTAAACTTTTTACTGTTAATTGTTCTTTCAAACAAGACAGTATTATTATGTAGGTAGCCATGTTATGTAAAAGATAATATTATATTGGTATTTTTATAGTATTTATTGTTTATACTTTACCTTACCTATAAATAAATTTACATTTCAAATGTATATATATATATATATATTGTAATGATGGCCACTATTTATAACTAATACTAGAAAGAGTGCCGTCATCATTATTCCTCAGTATAAATATATTATATTATAATATTATATATATAACCACACAAATGCTTATATTATAATATAGACATCTGTTTGTCATATATTGTTATGTCCTTATCTAAATAAACTGTCCCATCGGCTCGAAGGATACCCATCGACCATCAGCCCGATATACACAACAGCACTCTCCCTGCGTATGCCCTTGGCGGCTGTCATACTATTATGGCAGGTATATTGGTATATAATATAATATGTTCAATATAATATCTGTGTATCGTAAATAATAAATTTATTTTTAAATATCTCTAATACATCATTGTGTTCTAAATTAATATTAAATTATAAGTGAATGAATATTAAACCTATTTCTTCTTCCTGTATTCATTGAATGTCCAACAAATCTACAATCGAACTAGGGTAAGTTAAATTACTATATAATTAAATCATATATAAGTAAATATATAATTAGGTAGATATTTTTTATAGTTTGAAGTTTTGACCATTGTTTAGTGTGAGTATTTATTTTTATTAAGATGATACGGATTCCAGTATTCCACATTCCACAGTCCACACCATAGAATAAGAATATTGGTCCACACTACCTTTTTTTGAAGAAAAAATATAACTATATGCGCGTTCCAACGTATTGACTTGAGTGTTCTGTGTTACAGTAAAACTTTTACTACAATGATAATTTTGAAAACATAATTGAAGCCTATTTTGAATCCTTCGGTAGAAAGCGGGTTGAGCGTTACCCTCTCGCATATATCAGATATTTTTTTTATTTTTTTTTCCTTGTGGCATCACTATAATATGCATCACTCATCATGATGGCCGAACTGTTGGCTTAATTAATGGCTTAATCCTTATGCAACCTCGTATATTAAAACCAATAATTTGTACAACTTTTATATGCTCTCATGGGCCGGGATCTATTTTCCTCGGCGGCGTTGATACCAAATATGTACATGTATGCATAATAGACCATAGAATCACGAGAGCTTACATTCATTAACAAATGACACTATATATGGGCCACAATAAGGACATATCCCGGCATCCCGCCTTATCCCTTCACAGAGATTGTTAACAAGTACTTAATATGTTGTATATATTTGCAGTCATCTCGGGCAGACCTAAGGCAGCCAACCTGTAGGCATCACGTTTAGTAGGGACGCATGTAAACTCCACCAAAAGTATTTTTTTTTGTGTAAACTCCGCCAAGAAAAAAGACCGGATAAAATTGGATTTATGTAATCACTATTTTATTTTATTTTGTCCCGTCTAATCGTTTTAGACGTTTAGATGAGGTATATTTGAAAATGTTCGTACAATTTCAACTTCTCATATTTTTCTAGTGGAAAAAATAAACTTATTTGTTTATTTATTTTTTATCATACACTTCGACAAAGGTTTTTGGAAGCAAATTGGATCTAGCTGGAATTTTTGGGAGGTCGAAATTGAAAATTCTCAGTATTTTTTTAAAACAATCAAAAAAACAAAAATAAATCAAAAATTGTTTGGTTACCTTGGTTAGACCATCTAAGACGATCTTCGCTTGGATTGTATTTGATTAATTTTATTTTGTTTCTAAAAGTGTCAATAAAAAATTATTCGTTCGGTCAAAAAGCTTAAAATTGTTATGCAAGGTTTTATTGTAGCTATCTAAAAATATTAACTATACATGGGCACGACTATTTTTTATAAGCATTTATAGTTCAAACCACAATTATTTATATGTAGATTAAAATTTATAAAATATTAAATTTGTATAGCTAAGGCTTGAAAATTCAATAGGTACAAGGTCTTCCATACAAGTATTTAGTATATTTCATACTTTTACAAACAAATACTAATCTTTTTAGGAAAGTTGATATGCAAATATGTACAATGTTTTTGCAAAAAATGAACTCACTTTGGTAAGACGAGTAGACTTGATAAATATATTTTTTTCAGTCCACCCTGTGTACGCCACTGGTTTATAGGTTAAAGTATAAACTATAATGGACATTGGACAGCGCATAGAAACCAGAGAGAGAACCTGGCGGGATTGCTGGGAGAGAAAAGAGAGGTTTTGGGCCGTTACAGTTTGCAAAACATATAGCTCAAATATGTTTTTTCTCTCTAGCTCCTATTAAGCTCATAATAATGTTTTCTCTCTCAGTTATCGTGTGGATTAACCAATGACGGGGCGGCGTGGGAAACGCTATCCATTAGCTTACAGGTATATAGGTAATAGGCTCCTACTCCTAAAATAATCAAACACTCAATAATATACTTTCAAATGTATCAATAAAAAATATAGATTTGTTAAATCACTTCGGTTCAGAATTGGACTTTCACATGGGGATGTAGCTCAGTGGTAGAGCGTTCGCTTTGCATGTGAAAGGCCCCGGGTTCGATCCCCGGCATCTCCAAGAAATTTTTTATCGTTTTATTTATTAATATTAAATTTTAATTCTTCTATATAATATATATTCAAAATTTCTTCACAACATTTTTAAATAATTTTTTAAAACAAATATATAGCTGAAGACTCCTTAAATGACCTACTTTCGTCACTCTCCGTCACGTGGGGATGTAGCTCAGTGGTAGAGCGTTCGCTTTGCATGTGAAAGGCCCCGGGTTCGATCCCCGGCATCTCCAAGATATTTTTTTATTCTTTTTTATTCGGCTTAATTAATACACGTAAAAAAAATAAACTATTCAAAGACTTGTAAGAATAGAATAATGTTTGAATTTTTACATTTATTATTTTGTTTTTAGTAACAACGTTTCCTACAAAATTATAATAAAACTCGAATTAGTGAAATATTAAAATATATTATCCAAATAACAAAAAATGTTATATTATATCTACTGTTTTAATATTTATAATTTATATAGTCTATACATGCGCGTTGCACCCGGATAATTGTTGTGGTATTCGTTATAATATATATTAAACATTTAAATCATTTATCACTAGCCGTGGTTTATACGGCTGAACGGCTGTACAATTAAATTTGATACTATAAAATATATAAATATTGGATATTTACCTGTTATATAGGACCAATTGATCTGCAATGCATTTGCCATCAAGCTATACTTCACATAATACGGTGTAGGGTTTAAAGAGGGGACTCAGTCTCCCTACCTCTAACGGCGGTGAAAAAGCGTCCCCTTTAACAAATTAGGATTAATATTTTTCAGGGTTAAAAGTGGGATGAGTATGCTTACACAATCACTTACTGTTTATACGTTACATGTACATTAGACATTACACATACAATTATATTATATGGAACGCTTAAATTGGGACAAACTTTTTTTGTATCAATTTATATATTTTAATCTTTACACTCCTCCAGTTGTTGTACTCAGTAACTGATAGGCAACTATCAGTACCTATTAAGTAGTATTAACATAATATAATATTTCCGGAGCTGAAATACCGGCATACCGCATGCTCAATGGTCATTGGTCAGTACACTGAAGACTGAACTGTTCAACTTCAGTATCTGTAACTGTATTCAGGATTCACTATTCAGATCATGTCATCACTCATCAGTGAGTCAGCACTATACGATGACATACTTTTTGGCTATAAAGTATCTGGTATGAAAACTAACATTTAAACTAGCGTTATATTGAATGTATTAATTGTATTATTGTCATTTTCGTATCGTAAATTAAAATTAAAGAATGAAATTGGAAAAAAATCTTGTTCGACCAAGAAATAATGAACTAAAATCGAATTAATTTCAAAACATTATATTATTTTCATACTATTATTTGAATACATACTATTTAACTGAAGCATGTATTACTGAAGAAACCAATAAAAATATACTGATTGCAAATACCGGGAGACCAAAGTGGCAAGTGCCTATACGATCAATATACCAATATATATCACCCTAATATACACCTGCAGGGAAAATGGGGGATCAAATGTCCTATCTTAATGTTTACAGGTGATTGGTGAGTGATGATACCGTTTGTAAAGCGGGGTGGAGTGTGTCAGCGGTTTTAGAAGTTTGTCCATCTTCTCTTCGGTCCTCGGACACTGGACAGGAATATAGGATAGTGTATTATTACAGTATTAGATTTGAATGTATTCGATAAAAACGATTATGAGCGGGAGTATTAGTGTATCTATAATGCATTTAAAGTTTAGTAAGTTTTTTAAATTTTATTCGCTTCTATGGTCATAAACAAAGCGTTAACAATTAAGATCCGGTTTTCAGGTTATTTTTCGGTGGTTTTTCCAGTGGCGTTAAATAATTATTGAGGAAATCAAAAAATGACCTCTCTAAAGTAGCATCTTGATCCAATTCTCTAAAATATAAGCCAATTTCCCCTAATTTAAAATTAAAATATCCAAAAAAACCTATCTATGTAAAACATAATGAAAGTTTATATTATATTTTATTTATAACTTGTTTGTTTCTATGAAGTTAAAGCAGGGGATGTAGCTCAGTGGTAGAGCGTTCGCTTTGCATGTGAAAGGCCCCGGGTTCGATCCCCGGCATCTCCAAGATATTTTGCAACTTTTTAATAAATTAATATTATGTGTAACAACTAACAGTTTATTGATTAAAAATGAAATTTGTTTTATTAAATTTAAATTATAGATTAATCCAACAAAAATTTGACATTATAAATTATAACAGTGTAGAATTATACTATAATATTATTTACTGTTGCTACTGTAAAGTATATTTGATATGTAATTTTTTAAATTCATCAACGATTTCATAAACTCAATGTTTTTAATTCATAATAACTTTGTGTATTAAACTTGCTATTGTTAATTATTAAAATATTTAAATACTTATATTATCAATAACTATATAATATATAATACTATTTATTTATTTTTACAGGTTGAACCTAACTCAAAATATGTTAAAGCTATATAAACAGACAAACCAAGATTTGTAAAAAGTATCAATAACTAAAAATAGTAAGACAATGGATATAATTTTTTTGATTATATAATTAAAATATAAATTTTATAATATATTTAAACTTATTTAACTTTTTAAAATAAATAATTCAAAATTATTATGAGTAAATTACATTTCTATGAGTAATTATAATTGTATTATAGACTTGTTGGATGTTTACATTGTCTGTGTCGTGTGACAAAATGTCAATAGTAAAAATATATTGCTGACCTTTTGTGATGCTTAAAATAATAATAATAATAATAAAAATAAATTGCAAAAATACGAAGCCGTGTAAAATTGTGTTTTGAGAGCTGTACTACCCAGCGAGCCATAGCTGCTAATTTTGGTTCAATATTGTTCAGAGGGGTTTTTCTTAGGAGTGGGGGTGGATGGTGTTTCTATATAGTATACGAAAAATTGGCATTAAAAATTGTCGGGGAAAAAAAATATTTTTAATCCACGACGGCCAGCAGCGACGAGGGCGACTATTTTTGATCACCGCGTTAGTCCCTCGGATCTCGCATTCGTTGCTGCTCAAACATCTCATACTTCGAAGTGCCGCGGACGAGAGAATTGTACTCTGTAATTTCTTCTTTTTTTCTTAACTCTCCGTGATAGTTTTAATTAATAGTGTTCAGTGTTTAATAAACATATTTTATTTTTTCAAGTGGCTGTGAACTGGGACAGAAAAGTCGTCCGAAAATCGGACGATAACAAAATAAATGTGAGTTTTTAGTTTTTTTTTTTAATTTTTATTTATTGCTCACTTGACTTTGTCATCCTTTTATTGTTACGCCTGATTAAACGCCATTACATTTTAGGTAAATTATTCAAATTAAAATATATCTTTTATTCCAATTTATTGCGAATATAATATAATATTATAAATTTATAAATTCATTTTGATCTAATATTTAAAAACATTATTTTATTATATTTTTTTTCGTGTATAGAAATTTCATTACATTTATTTCACAAAAAATATTTATTCTTGGATTATTTTTACTGTATTTTAGTTGTTGTTTATTTAATATTTGAAGAATTTAATCTTTTTAATCTTTTACAAACTTTTAATAATTCATTTGACTTCCATATTTTATTTTATACAATAATTAATACATCATATAGATTTGTTTAACATTGTGTAATATGTAATACCTATCTATATGTATGTATTAACATTAATCCTTGTTGGTATACCGTACACCTAAAGATGTTAGTATACCCTATAATACTGTTTTGAGTCTTTATTAAGTTCATTGCATACATTTTATTTTAAATAATCAGTGAATAGTTATAAATTGAATAATTTAACAAGTAAAAATTGTACACATTTTATCATTTGTAATACACGGAGACCTTAAACTTTTTTTTAGAATAAAACAATAGTTTAATTTTTTATTGTCAACGAGTTGGGGATAAATATTTAATTTCTTGTATTTTGAAGGACACTTTAATCTGATCTTTGAACTTGATGTAGTTATGTGCAAATTAAATACCTGGGTGGCTGGGTAATTGTTTAAATTATTGTATATAGTTCAAAGAAGGCTTAGCCGCTTATAGGTACTTATAAAGTTTATTCAAATAACATTTTTAAAGACGATATAAATAACATAAGGTATAACAAATATTTTAACGTTTGACCTAAAGTTAAAAATGTGTACAAAAAAATACACTATTAAATAATTTCACGTGCCGAAAACAATTGGCACAGGTCATGTAGAAAATATCATTTTACAAACAGCAGACTTTAAAAATACTAAAACCTAGAATAATTTTTTTTCACCAAAAATCTTCCATGGCAACTTTCCAATAACATGTGTTCCATAAAAATATTAATGGTATTTAAACTAGAGGTGCATTCAAATGTTTATTTTGCTGCTCCCGTGTTCTAGTGAAAGATTTTTTATATTTGTAAATTAATTGAGCGAATATGAATAGGTATCGTTATTACTTAATATATTAATTAAATTCTAAAGATAATACCAATAATTAATTAATTAGTCAAGCGTATGGTATATTAATCGACCATCGACTAATTAGTACTTATCTAATATTTGTGTATACGTTTCATTCATATCAAATTAGTTTAAAATTTTGATTAATTTAAAAAGAGATTGTTTTTTAAATAAAGGAATGACTCGTACGACAATAATTATGAATTATGATAAAGCCTTGCCTTGTGTTGCACTATTACGTTATAATGTTATATAGCTGGTACTCTGGTATAGGTAGGTATTATCAGCGGTGACATAATAGGCAATTATCTATTCTAATTTTACCTACGTAGTTGGTGTGTCTACTTAACAAAGTGATTATTATATTTAAGGTAGGTAATAATGTCAAACATTTAAAAAAGTGTTTACACTCATTATTTCGAAGTTTTAATTTTTTGGAAAATATTTTTTCTCACACAATTTAAAGTAATTTTAGAATAACATTTTTTACTTTTTTGAAAAACTAACTTTTTTTATTTCATATATATTAATAATATTTAAATATATTGTTACATAAATTCGATACCAAAAAAATAATTTTAATTTTCGAACGAGTACTTAAGTAATTATAGTTATCAGTAAATTTCTAAGTTTAGATGAGCTGAGTATCCTGGCCATAGGAGCAAATATGGTGGGGGGCTTTAGGGGCCCCCCAAAATTGTGCATACTTTCCCCAAACATTTCCTACATTTTATTTTAAGCTTATTCAATATTTTCAAAGTAGGACTTTAGCCCCCCTCCCCCAATCCCAAACGCTAATATTGGACCTGTGATCGTGGCACACAGCGATGTCTTGCAGAAAATGTATCTATTTCACACACCGAACACCGCGTATTATACGGATGATGGAAAAATATTTAAACGTTCCGCTAATACTACTGCGAAGATATATCGCTGATAAAACGGTACAAAAAATCCAATACGCGATAACGGGAATGTCGATAAAAAAAAACGAAATAGGAGATAACAGATACAGACGGACGTCATGAAATTAAATTATTAAATTATTCAATCATTTCAATAGAATAATTGAACTCGATCAATGACTATCGCTTATCAGACCAATGACTAAAATAATTGTTGTACAAAATATTTAACTATTATTAGGCGCGTTGCGTACTATTCGGTGCGACGAACGACTTCAAATAAATTTTCAAATATTCTTATCGGCCGCGCCGATTTCCAATATTATATATTATTATTATTATTGTCTTCGGCCCCGGCAGTTCCACGAATTTTAATCGTCACAGGGCGTGAAGAATTAAAACCGTCGACCGCCCGCTGTTCGGTATCGATACCGACATTTTTGCGAACAATCGATACCGCGGTTAAAGAGCAATGCTGCAGCTGCAGTAAGTTATTATTATAGTACGTCGTTGACTCTATGTGCGTCACACCTACCGTGGACGGGCGGTCGGTGGTGGGAAGGTGGTAACAAACCGGCTTCGTTGATAACGGGCGCCGTGTGTTTTACGTACGACGTTCCGATTGGCCGCCAGTCCGGAGCGCGTCCCGTCTCTGTCGCACGGCCCGCAACGTGTAAGCTCCGACGGCTATTTCCTTCTTCTTTCTTTATCTGTTTGCGTTTTTTTTTTCCTCCACTTTCCCGTACACACACCGCCGCGCGACCTCCCGACACAGTCGCCGCCACCTTTATGGTTCATTATACGCCATTTACCAATACGACAGTTCGTATTGTATTATTATTGAAATATCCCATTACTATTGCGATTTACGATCGTAACAGTAATAATAATAATAATAATAACACGTAAGTCCACCCGTCGCAGTTTTTCCGTTTTTGTCGTTCCCCCCTCGTTAATTTTGCCCCACATAAATCGCGTTCGTCCGGTGACGTTTTAATAATATTATAATCGTTAATCACTAATTGTTCGGCGGGCGCAAACCACGTACCTACTCGGCAATTAAATTATTGTTGAAGTATACATTTCGTTCGGCCGTTATTAATTTATTATTTTCCACTGACGTCGAAAGAAAACCGTGCGCTCCACAAATTAAGTCGACGACCAGTGCAACACATTTTATCAACCGCCGCCGTCACGCACACTTCGATTTTGTTATTATGCCGTAACGCTGTGGTGTTCAAAGGTTAGTGTATACAACCATATTTGGTGGGTACAATATGTAGTACATAAGCACCCAACGTGCCTAGACGACGTCACTGGTTTGAGATCAAGACACCAACTTCTTTCCTCCTTGGTGCTATGTCGCCATTCCACGCACAGGTGGTTAGGTTTGTCCTGTCCAAATACCTCGTGTGACGTTTTAATACATTTCTGTGGTTTCACGCTTTTGGGGCACCATTTCATTGTCTAAAATAGTATCAATGTCATACCCCGGGAAACGACTTACGTATGGTTATAAACTTATAAATGTAATACACTTTCGATAATCCACACTACCAGAGCCTAGATAAGGTGTAAGCAGTCTTGGTCAACAATACGCTGTCAAGATGCTGCCCATGTTCATTGTCAACGCCATGTACAGATTATACTTGTTAGTTGTTACACTCAGAAGTTTAACAATTTGCATTCTTTATATTAATCCCTTGACAATTATTAGGTAATACCTAGCATAAATTAGGTGTGTACTTAATATTTTTAGAATAAAAAGCATATCAGTAAATATGATAATGGAGATTAATACATTGTGTAAGTTGTTGGCTTATCAAGGCTATTCATTTTTATCTGTTTCTAGTATATAGTTTTATAATGCAAATTACATTTTAATATATTATAAAAAGTAAGGGTTTCATATTAAATGTTTAATGCAAATTGTTCAGTAGTTTTTTAAATTTTTGTCTCGTGACAATCAGACACCAGTTGTATAATTTCAGTAAAATATCCAGCAGGTACAAGATAAAGACTTTGGCATTTGAAATGTGTGATTCTTTAATATTATAAACATATAGGTAGGTATTTACAGCTAAAATAAATCAACATACAATTAACAAATTACCCATTCAATATTTTTCTATACATAATACCTATAGAAATAATATTAATATAAATTAATCGATTAAAAAAAAACAACTTATTGGATTGTATTAAGTAGGTAGAATGCCTTACCTATTGAAAGTATTAAGTTGTTTTATAACAATATTTAATTTAGGAATAATTTTGGAGATTTTGTATTACATGTTACGATTATTTCATTTTAATTGTCATTATAGTTGTCAAATTGTGTATTTTCCTGTTGTGCATAGGTATTACCTATAGATTATTATTTAATTATTTGTAATGTCAATAAAGGGGGGAACATAATGTCAATTTTCTCATATAGTTGATACAGAAAAATCAGTAATATCCTATTTGTATTTCTCAATTTGTTAAAAAATGAAGTATAATATCTTGTACTAAGATTTGTGAAATTATAAATTTGTAACTATTACTCTATCGATCTTCATTTTTCATTATGTTAGTTGTTGTTTTTGTTTATAGAGGCTATATAAAGGATCACTGTGAATGTTATACTAAAGGATCACCGTGTTAAACCACCAAGCCGTCCACAATGGAGGACGCCCACGCAAAAACCGTGGAGGAGGTACAAAACTTCTTCAACGTAGACCCAGAAAAAGGTCTATCAATTGATCAAATAAAAAGAAATCAAGCCAAATATGGTCCAAATGGTATGTATAATAATTATAAAATAAAAGTATTTACTATTTTGTGAGTCTATTATTAGGGTTAAAATTGAGTTTAATAAATTAAAATTTCATATTAAATATAAAAAGGTATCTCACTACATTGTATTTTCATACATACTTTAAAGTTACAATAAAATTGTGTTATTGATTTTTTTTTACAATTAAACTTGATATAAGTACCTATTAAATCATACATTTAAACTAATTTTTAAATTCTACAAATGAGAATTCTTTATTTTGGAATATTATTTATATCTTATACTCTTACCTAAACTTTAATTTATTTAATTTTAATTCTTATTAAGATATTTAAGAATTATTAGTTATTACTTAGTAGTTAGTTAATTTATTTGATTACACTTGTCAACAAGTAAATATTATACTTTTAGGTACTGTTCTATTATTACTTAATTGGTTTTATTTTAAATTTCTATTGAATTTAGACAAATTAATCTACTTTTTATAACTTTGACCAATATTTAACATGTCTTAAACAATTTTATTACATTTTTATCTTCTTAGAATTTAACAACTGTATTAAGTTATATTTAATTCAATCTTAAAGATTTGTTTTTACATTTTTGTAATTTATTTATTTTCATGAACAGAGTATCCATTCAATGAGCTCACTCGTTTTCTGTAACTTTATACCTATGATTTTGGATCTCGTCACACATTTTGTTTTAAATTAAATGAAAATTTACATTCAGTACTTGATAACTAAAAATATTTGAACCTATTACTGTATAATAAATATTCAAAACTATTTATCTTTGTTTGAATATTACTTTTAAATAGTGATTATATTAAATAAACTATGATACTATTATTTCATTCATTAATTGACTAAAATAAACTATTTATTACTATTGTAACAATTATTGTATTTTGTGAAGTATAAGTTCATGTTCAAAAATTATATTAATTTTCAAATAATTTGGAAGATGCTGAACATCTACTTAAACCAAGTTATTATGTAACAGTACAACAATTTTTAAATGCGGTTTTAATTTTGTATTTGTATAATATAATGGGATTTATTCATTTTGTTCCATTTACTTCTAAGGTTTCAAAAATAACAATAGTTAAAAATGCTCACTATTACCTATATAATTTTATTTTTAATATCAATACGTTTCTTTAACATCTCTTGATTTCACAATCCATAAGTTGAATAACTAAACAAGTATGCATAATGACATTTGTATGTTTCATAATATTTAGCTAATCATTAGACAAAAGACATGGTTTTTATTATTTGGCACATAAATATATTATAACATATGTTCTTTTGTATAAAATAATTTAATGAAACCTGCTTAATTAGCATTGAACTAATTGCTTTTAGCACTAACCTGTATAATATATTGTTTTATCATTTATTAAATTTTCTAAAATGTTCTTATTCTGTATACTGAAAAGGTGTGTAATTATTACATGATTTCATTAATGTATAGTCTCTAATTTGGCTTTACATGTTTAAAATTGAAAACATTAGAAGAACTATAAGGTTTAATAATAATTTTTGTTGGATATTAAGAAATATTTTAATTTTTAGATGTACAATTGACATACTGCATACATGATTATATGTCCAATTATTTTTAGTTTTAATATTTATACAAGTATTAAAAATAATCCCATTTATTGTATAGTTAATTACATAGTAAAATTACAGTAAAAGCTTGGAGCAATAATTACAAATTATATTCAATGATACTAACTTTGCAAATTTTGTATTTTTGTGAAAAAAGTTATAAATGAAAGTTTTAGTAGTATTATAAACAATTATCAGTTGGGTAAATTTATCTTAGATAATATGTAATAATATAACATACTATAACTTGGCTTGGTAAAAAAGAACAAAGTTATATATTGGTACTTATATAGTATTTTATCAATTAATAAATAATTACAATATATTTTAGATATGCATTAATATTAATATTATAGCATTTTTTATTATTTGTACTATATAAATTTATTTTATTTTTTTCAGAATTGCCCGCTGAAGAAGGTAAGAACTAAAAATATTATATATTTCGAGGTTAAAAAAATTTATATATGTCAAACCATAAACCTACACAATTATAAATATATTTTTTATATTTAAATCGTTAAATTGTATTTAAAAAAAATGTACCATCTAAAGTCATTTTTATGTTTTTAATAATTACCTATCTTACAAGGCTTTTATTTTATTCAAGATAACCATTACAATAATGTATAGATAGTTTATAGTTTTTCTGGAATACAATTTAACTATTATGTCTAATCAAATTTTTAGGCAAATCAATTTGGCAGCTTGTCCTCGAACAGTTCGATGACCTACTAGTTAAAATTCTACTATTAGCTGCTATTATATCTTTTGTAAGTATTATTATTTGAACTTAGATTTATCAATGCCTAATATTTGTTTTCTTTAATTAGGTATTAGCATTATTTGAAGAACACAATGACATAAATGAAACCCTAACTGCCTTTGTGGAACCACTTGTTATATTACTTATTCTTATAGCAAATGCTGTAGTTGGAGTGTGGCAGGTAATTCTTAAATCATTTATTTTTACTAACAATTTTAGTTTATATATATAATATTTTATAGAATATTTGATTGTTTGATTTGTTTTAATGATTTTGATGAGGCCCATAAGGAACTAGAGGCATTTTACTTTTCATGATATTTATTTTTAAAGTAATAGGTATAGTTCAAAAAACTTCAATAGATAAAATATCCTTTTTAGTTACTTTGTTTTTTGAAGCTATCATATAATACACAAAACTAATTTATATTGCTAAATGAATTGTTAAATACAATCTTAAAAATGAATAATTGGCTATTTTGGCTTCATTTCAAAGTAATAAATGTACAAACATCCATGTAACTGTTGGCAAAATATGGTTTTAGGTAGGCGTCATAAAAAAATAATAGTAATAATAATAAATAAATAAAAATACATTATTACAATCCATTCAATTGATTGTTATATTTAGATATTTTAATGTTCAAAATAAAAAAAAAAGGAATTTTAGGATCTCTTTTGTTTGCATGTTAGCTGTAAAACCACTGTGATGGCCCTGCCAGTTAATGATTGATATATACTTTGGCTCCATACAAAAATAATTGGCATCAGTATAACTCGCCTACTGAATTTTTTCAAACAAGCACTTAGTGACGCATTTTGTGACTGAAGGTTTATGCCTACTATTTTAGAACTATATATTATTCTTTCTTATCATAAGTTTTCCATATGATTAGATTTTCTTCTTTATTAAAATAAATAATAATGAATTTGTTTCATAATATGAAAAAAAAATATATTATACTTATTAGGTCTAGAAAATATTTTAGTGATTTTAGATTTTTGCATAATTTCTAAATAACTAAAGGGTTTTAATAATTATCTTCTAGTTTATTAAATACTGTTCAATTAATTTTAGTTACTTAATTAATTTGTACATTTTTTTTTTGTATAATTATTAATTACTCTTCGTTATTATAATTTTCTAGGAACGAAATGCAGAGTCAGCCATTGAGGCACTTAAAGAATATGAACCAGAAATGGGTAAAGTCGTCCGCGGCGACAAATCTGGTGTACAAAAAATCAGGGCGAAAGAAATTGTACCTGGTGATATAGTAGAAATATCTGTAGGAGATAAAATTCCTGCTGATATTAGGTTGATTAAAATCTATTCAACCACATTGAGAATTGATCAGTCCATTTTGACTGGTGAATCAGTCTCTGTGATTAAACATACAGACGCCATTCCTGACCCAAGGGCTGTGAACCAGGTTTGATATTTACGTTATAAAAATTGCAATATACATACTAACTTCTTATTTTCTGTAAATTCAGGACAAGAAAAATATTCTATTCAGTGGTACAAATGTTGCTGCTGGTAAAGCTAGAGGTGTGGTCATGGGTACTGGATTAAATACTGCCATTGGTAAAATCCGTACTGAGATGAGTGAGACTGAAGAAATCAAAACTCCTCTGCAACAAAAATTGGATGAATTTGGTGAACAACTTAGTAAAGTTATTTCAGTTATCTGTGTTGCTGTCTGGGCCATCAATATTGGTAACTTAGTTATTTGATAATTTTATTAATTAATCATAAATATATTAAAATATTTAATACTATATCGGTTGATGTTTCTTTATTTAGGTCACTTCAATGACCCTGCCCATGGTGGTTCTTGGCTGAAAGGTGCCATTTACTACTTCAAAATTGCTGTTGCTTTAGCTGTAGCTGCCATTCCAGAAGGTTTACCAGCTGTCATCACTACCTGTTTGGCATTAGGTACTCGCCGTATGGCCAAAAAGAATGCAATTGTTAGGTCACTGCCTTCAGTTGAAACACTTGGTTGTACTTCTGTCATATGTTCTGACAAAACTGGTACACTTACCACCAACCAGATGTCTGTTAGCAGGTAAATACAAATTTATATTATATCACAGATTTAGTTTTATATGTTTTTAGTTAACAATTTTGATTATTTTGATATTTAAATTGTTCAAATAGAATGTTCATTTTTGAAAACATCGAAGGAAATGACAGTTCGTTTACTGAATTTGAGATCACAGGTTCAACTTATGAACCAATTGGTGATGTATTCCTTAATGGCCAAAGAGTAAAAACCTCAGATTATGAAACATTAAATGAATTAGGAACAATTTGTGTGATGTGTAATGACTCAGCTATTGATTTTAATGAATTCAAACAAGCTTTTGAAAAGGTAGATTCAAAGATTTTTATTTGATATAAATATAGTTTACCATAGTTCATGTTTTATTTGTACAATTATGTTTTATTAGGTTGGTGAAGCTACTGAAACTGCCTTGATAGTATTAGCTGAAAAAATGAATCCAAATAATGTTTCTAAAGCTGGCTTGGACCGTAGAACAACAGCTATTGTTGTCAAACAAGATATTGAAACCAAATGGAAGAAAGAATTTACTCTTGAATTTTCCAGAGATCGTAAATCTATGTCTTCTTATTGTACACCCATCAAACCTACCAAATTGGGTAACAGCCCCAAATTATTTGTTAAGGGAGCTCCAGAAGGTGTTCTTGATAGATGTACACATGCCCGAGTTGGCTCTCAAAAAGTAATTTTGTTATATTAACCAAATATGTATAACATTTATTTATTGCTCAACATATTGACTTTAGGTTCCTTTGACATCTGCACTCAAAAACCGTATTCTAGAACTTACACGTAAATATGGTACCGGACGTGACACACTTCGTTGTTTAGCCCTTGCTACTTCTGATTCACCAACAAAACCAGAACAAATGGATCTTAATGATTCTAACAAGTTCCATACTTATGAAGTAAATTTGACATTTGTGGGAGTAGTCGGTATGTTGGATCCTCCTCGTAAAGAAGTGTTTGATTCAATCCAGAGGTGCAGAGCTGCTGGTATTAGAGTTATTGTTATCACTGGTGACAACAAGGTTTGTATTTTGTTGATTATCTTTAAAACTCGAATATTCTAATTCATATAAAATTTTCAGGCCACAGCTGAAGCTATTTGCCGTAGAATCGGTGTGTTCACTGAAGAAGAAGATACAACTGGAAAGTCTTACTCTGGACGAGAATTTGATGATCTCTCTCTGTCTGAACAAAAGTCTGCTGTAGCTAGAGCTCGGCTGTTCTCTCGAGTGGAACCATCTCATAAATCGAAAATTATTGAATATTTACAAAGCATGAATGAAATCTCTGCCATGGTAAGAAAATATAGAATTTCTTTTATTACTGAAATGTTATTGAAGAAAATAAGCTGATGATATTGTACGTTTGTTCCTAACTTTTATTTGTTTTTTGCTGTAGACTGGTGATGGTGTGAATGATGCCCCTGCATTGAAAAAAGCAGAAATTGGTATTGCTATGGGTTCTGGAACAGCTGTAGCTAAGTCTGCTTCTGAAATGGTATTGGCTGATGACAACTTTTCGTCCATTGTGGCAGCTGTTGAAGAGGGCAGAGCCATTTATAACAACATGAAACAATTCATCAGATACTTGATTTCATCCAATATTGGAGAAGTTGTTAGTATTTTCTTGACTGCTGCACTTGGATTACCTGAAGCTTTGATTCCTGTACAACTTTTGTGGGTCAATTTGGTCACTGATGGCTTACCGGCTACTGCTCTAGGTTTCAATCCACCTGATCTTGACATTATGGATAAAGTAATGAAAAAACTTAAATTTTAATATATTTACGTGTATGGATGTTTGAATATTTTGTACTTATTGTTATAATTCATTATTAGCCCCCACGTAAAAGTGATGAAGGTTTGATTTCTGGCTGGTTGTTCTTCCGTTATATGGCCATTGGTGGATATGTTGGTGCAGCTACTGTTGGTGCTGCTGCTTGGTGGTTCATGTACTGTGAAGATGGTCCACAAATATCGTATTATCAACTGGTAAATTATATACTAGTTGTTGTATAATATATGATTATTTATTTATTTTATTGATTATATATTAGACTCACCATTTATCATGTATAAGCGGAGGAAGTGAGTTCAGAGGTCTTGACTGTGCGGTTTTCCATGATCCTCATCCAATGACAATGGCTCTCTCTGTATTAGTCACAATTGAAATGTTGAATGCAATGAACAGGTTAAATTACATTTATATAATTTTCAGTGTCTTAAAAATTTATATTTTATATAATATGGTTATTATATTTTACAGTTTATCAGAAAATCAATCTTTGATTAGCATGCCTCCATGGTGCAACTTGTGGCTTATTGGTTCCATGGTGTTGTCCTTCACACTTCATTTTGTTATTCTGCACATTGATTTCTTATCGGTTTGTCAAATGAAATTGTCTACTTTAAAACCTGAATATTTATGAGCTTAAAAATAATTTAAAAATGTAAATTTACAGACCGTGTTCCAAGTAACTCCTCTTACAATTGATGAATGGATCACAGTAATGAAGTTTTCTATACCTGTTGTGCTTCTGGACGAGACTTTGAAATTTGTTGCCCGACGGTTCACTGACGGTAAGAGCGTTATCGCAACGGTGTGGGGTATCGTGCTCATGTGGTCCGTGTTTTTCGCCATCATCATTTACGGACCCTTGTAAAGGACACAAGATGGCCACCGTCCTTTTCGCTTCTTTCCCCCCAAAAATAATTATATTTAAAATACATTCTGATACATGTACAAAAAAAATTTCTCTGGCAATTAAACAATTTTTAAATTATTTTTTTCTTCGCTTTTTCGTATTATGACACGAAATCAAGACTGAAAAATAACTAACCCACCCCCATTAAAAACAAATAGAAATTTCATTGCCCTTAACTCTTTGTTTTTACCATAGTTAATTTTTAGAAATGCTCTGTAAAAGATATCTAACTCTTTGTAAGCTTGTAGTAAGCCTCAACAGAAAAAAAACCATGTTTAATTTTAAGATGTTCAGCATTTATTGTTGGGTAAGGAATTAGTTCTAAAATAATGCGTTTTGCGTGCCTTTGGTCCTGTGATTTTAATGCATATGGTAAGGTGTGTCTAGAACAGCAGACGAATCAATATACGTTTGTGATTTTTCACTGCCAATAAGATGTTTATTTTTGTTTTATATTTGTATTTTTTTTTTATTTTTTTTTACTTATAATTAACATCTGGTGCGTGATTTAACTTATTGTGGTAAGATGCTTAAAATTACCTTTAAATGCATATGTCGTTTGACCTGACATAAATGTACACATAATATTATTATCTGAAGTTATTGGATTTACAACAAACAATATACTATAGTATAATGCAGTGTGTGGGCGAACATATCAGTCTAAATTTTTTTACTATTATATATACATTTTTTTAGTTCTATATAATTGTAATAATTAAAATAAATATATTTATGTGTATGAAATAAATAAAATGTGCGGTTTATCATTGGTTCAAGTCGGGTTTGATGAATATTCATGTACTTTTTAATAATTTAGTTACTGCAGTTTACTGTTTAACAGTACATATAATTATATTATGATCTAATTGAACATTATTCTACATCTACTTGGATAGATTAAACTTAAATAATAATAAATCGCATATTAAACATTTACATATTTACTTATAAACTTGTGTTGATTGGTGTTTTTAGTCAAGAGTTTAATGCATTGCAATTATTATTATAATTATTTTTTACGTATTCGTACGCTAGGGCATTTATAAATAATTTAATAACACCAAACTATAGGCTTGATTTTAAAGAATGTATTAACTTTGTATCTAAATGCATTTTTTTTATGTTTTTTGGATAGAAGCCTATATTGTGTTAAACTAGTAGATTAATTTCTTTATTACAAGATTAGGCCAATATAAAAAATTGGAATGGTATTATAATTTGGGTTATAACTTTTTCTTAATTTTTTTTTATTTGATAGCTTTTTCATGAATAATTCCTACATTGTTTCTAAACTATTTAATTCTAATGGTTGAGTAAATTTTATATAATACAGAATAGTTGTCGAGTCAATATATTTTTTTAATATTTTGAAGATATTAAACTATGTGCTTCAATCATAAATTGTCACAATACATATAATAACTTTGAGTTAATTTAAGTGTTATGTTTGATTGTGGCATAGATGATTTAAATTAAATAAGTCAACTCAAATTGTTAACAATTGATTTAAAAAAAAACTTAGTAACTAGAGAATATTGTTTAAGGCATTTACAGTTCTTGATAAAAATCTAAATCCAAAATTATTTTTTATATATAAATGATTTATAAAAGCATTTATTTGGTAATTCCCTTCTTGACATGCCACACATTCTGTATTATGAAGTAAATTTAACTATCCAATTTTGTATACATATTATACCTTTATTATTGAAATATTAATATTCTACTAGTTAGTTAATAAAAATATTTGTAAATATTATTGTTTGTTTAAGTATTAAAATTAACATTTAAAACATTAAGTTATTGTTTTGATTTCAAAATAGTTATTAACTTGAGAAGTTGAATTATTGTTGTGTTGAATAAAAAAATTCTTGATGACATGTGTAACACTATTAATTAAAATTAATAGAACCTAACATTACAAAAATTATCATTAGACATCCGGTGCATTTGAGAAATAGCATATACAAGATTATAACATTTTGCACTCTAATATTCCTTGAAATTGGGAATTTACTCCTGATTTCTGTGTTACTATTTATTAGATTATAGCACCAAATTACAATTCTATTGCACATTTGCACCAACCGCTTTATTTTGAAACACTTAAAATAAAATCTATGTCCTATGCTGTATGCACATAATATCACTACTGTTGTTTTTGAGCTTAATTAATTCTAGATTCTGAGTGGAGTAAGTGGCCCCTTAAAAATATAATAATAATTCCTATGTATTAAGTCGCTAAAACGTTCAACACCACATGATTAATTGTGTGTACATCACTGGATAAAAGTTGTTCCACCAAAACCTGCTTCGCTCAGAATAGTTTTTTTTTTATCCAACGCAATCATTGGCCAACTGTTGATTCTTTATAATAATGGGCACACGGCATAGAATAATGCCGGCTTGTTGTTGGGGCAGCGGGACCGGTATGAACGAAACTGCACATTTTATTTCGGCTTACCTATCACAACATCATATTATATCAATAATATTATGATAACTGCAGCTAATGTTTCGGGAAAGACGGCAAAAAGTGGCGTGCGCGTTCGTGTTTGTGCCCACGTGATGGAATATAATATATGATATGACTTGTATAGGTACACAATCGAGTATAAGCCGGTATTATGAAATCGATGGCCACATGGTAGAACGAGACAACGGCACGGCAATGCCGACGACCAAGTCGTGCAAATCACACGCAGACTAAACAATTTAATTAAAAATAAATACATTTCCAAGTGCCGATCGATAGACCTATTTTATTAATATTCTATATAATTTAAAGGCGCGCACCAACACCCATTAATATTATACGTTTTGTTATTTGAAAGCGCCGCTGCCCATCGCTGTTACTTTTTAAGAAACATTTTCGTTTTGTTTTGTTTACTTCCGTTTTTTCTCGTATCCGTATATAATATTATTATGTGTACGTAGAAGAAGAATAATAATAACAATTATTTATCACATAATCATTGTATACAAGAGTTGCTTGATTTGTTTTTAATCCTGTGCAGCTATACATAACTATGTTTACGCATTTAGTCGAATTATTTATTTCTATGTTTTATCTATATAGCAGTACTAATACTACGTATATATTCCAGCATTTAGACGTTATTATTGTATTTGTTTGTTTTTTTTGTTTTTTTTTTCTTTAGTATCTAATTTACTTTCGACCTATATTATTGTAGACGTAAATATTGTGCTTACAGTAGAGCTTGTTCATCAACACAGTCACAATTTACACATTCCTTTTCGCTATCATTCCGTTCGGTTCTCTCACTCAGTAAAACACATAATAGGTATCTATTAATACAACATTTTTAACACTTTTATTTTCGTTTACGATATCTGAACGTTAACAGTTCTTTTGGTCATTATGAATTGCGTATAATTACTAAATAATAAATCAATGTTCTCAATTCGTAAAAAAAAAAAATAACAATTATTTTATTGACCGTATTCGTTATATATTTGATCGAGCTGTCTGATGTTTAGGATAAAAAAAAACACTCAATAGTGATCGGCACTCAAATAATTGTTATAGTACATATTTTTACGTGGCCAAAATTAAAATATACCGAATTTTTTTTACATATCTACGTGGTAAAAATAGTTATTACGTAGGCTATGAATATGACTTCACGATCCTTTATTATTTGATACGCGTCATCAGTACAACACTTAACGTATTATTTATAACTACTTCATCTTTAATTACTTGTTTAAACTTATTTACTAAGTTTTAGTATTACCGTTTAAAAATACTACATCTGGTATAATTAAAACCAATTTTTATATATCCAATACAAACACAAAACTCACAATCACATACATCGGACTTCTTTAAGCACAAAAACTAACTATGAAATTATCAATTATCAAACTAATAATGTATTAACTATATTAAATTTAAAAAAAATGTATGATTACAACTATACTAATATTAATTCGTGATGTTATACGATTTATAATTCTAATTTTAGTTTAATAATCAATAATATGTAATAATATAACTAGCATAGGATCTAAAATTTGGCTAGATAATTTTTTTAGTGAGATAAATCACAATTAAAATTCAAATATGACAGAAAACATAATGTTGTTCTAATAAATTGGCAAATAAAAATTAAAAAAAATCATCTGGCCGAATGACAAAATACCTAAAATGTTATTATAGTTTTTAAAATCGACCTGGCAACATATTTTAAATTCCTCATCAATGTTTGTAAAAATATAATTTCATATGAACTGTGATGAATACAAAAAATTGTCTTTTTTCTGTCGTACGTCATATAAATAATAATAAACCGTTCGAATACGGAAAATACAAATAGTTGAACTATCAATGACAAATTATAAATATTCAGTTCTAGTACATTTCGATATGTTTGGACGTTAAAAAATCTATTTAAATTAGCACTTAGTATGCGCTGCTGCTACTGCCTCTGGAAGTTTTACGATTTTTTTTTTTAAACACCAAACTATACTTCCTATAACACCGGTTGTCTCTGAGTGCCAACTCGAGTTGCCAATTTTTTTTTTCGTTTATGTCGGCAGCAGACCACCTGTGATGTGACCTGTAAAGTGCAGAGTCGTTCTAAAATAAAACATAATTTCTCATTATTAATAGCTTTAATAGGTAGAAAAAAAATTGTATCTTTTTTTGCGTTTACCCGTCTAACACACTCCGCAAAAGATACGAATAATATATATTTTAACATGGAGTTTTGTTTTTTTAACTGACTACACTAATAAAATAATAAAAAACAGATTCTGTGTACTGTTGGACCTCATACATACATATACGGCGTATACCTATATACGCATTCTCTTGAACATCCGTCGAAAGTTTATTTTCAAAACCTTTTCCCTCGCCCTTACACTTACCTCTGCAGAATGTGATGTTTGCCTAAACCACTATTCTATATAGACTTTTGCCATTTGGTGTGCCTAATAATAATATTATTGCGTTTTTGGTCTAATAATAGTCTACTGATGCAGTTTACTTTTTCGAAAAGGTCGATACTTATGAAAAACCATCAAAGACGAAATACTATTAGAAAATATTGTATTATTAGTGTACATGATGCGTTACCGTTCAGAGAATTATTCTGTATAGTGTATGTGGTATACGCATAGGCGGAAATCCATTAAGATTTCAGAGGAGTGGGCTAAAATGTTTAACATAAATTTGTGCGGGGAGAGGGCGGCTTTGATCCCACACAAATATTTAGCTGTTTGTTTTGTGGGTCCCAGTCCTCCCCCCCCCCCCAACCCCGATTTCCGCCTATGGATGTAAAGACAGTTAATATCTACATAACATTAAGTATAAGTATTATGTAGCAAATTGATTAACCGCTGTATAGCCGCTGCCAATATGCCACATCTTAATAATAATAATATGATATAATACCCATTTTCGTAACAACGCCAACGATATCATAACGTTTGTAATATCGGACGCTGCTAAGGTGCTTGACGAGAAACGGCAGACTTCAGGTATATAACATCATAGCAAAGAGCTGCTGTCCGGTATGACAGACTGCAGGCCGAGACAGAATCAACAGGTACGTACCCGATAATAAATATTATAATAATATTTAATAGGTAAAAAACGTAGAACATGGATGTATATATTAAGTATGTGTGTACAAATTATGCAAATATATAATATAGTGCAGACAATTATTAACACGCTATAGTATACCATTGTTTAATGATGCGATTTATTCGATGCGATTATACCTATATAATATTACGATGCGGGTGACGTTGAACCGAGTCCCAGACCGTACGTCCCGGTAGTATATTATAGTGTTTGAACGAAGACCGATGGCCATGGTTTATTTTCTCAATACCACGTTTGAATTGAGCGCTATATGAGTTTTCTCTACCTGTTACACACTTGTTGCGCATAACAATATCGGCTATATTTATATTCGTTCTTTTCGACGGACAAAATCGCCTGCAAAGTCGTGCCGAACGCACAAAATTACGAGCTCGAAATGATCGTAGAGTTCATGTCGAGTGAAAAACAAAAAACCATTTTTAAAAATAAAGGGTTGAATAGTTTCGATTTCGAGCTGATGTTGAACGACAGAGTTCATCAATATACGCAGAACTTGTCACATAAAAACTCGTGCACGAGTGATTTTTTTCTTCCAATTATCTGCCGTTATGTATGATTTTTAGAAAATCTATGTGAACCCACAACCACGAGAAGTGTGACGAAAAAGTGACAAAAAATTAGTCATGTAAGTGGACTCGGCTCAAACCACCAGAAAATATTTGCGAGACTCGATTAATTTTTTCCAGGGTTTACTTATAGGTATACTATAGAGACTAAGCCGCTCAGAAATGTCCATAGTCCCCTAAACATTTCCTACATTTTGTTTTAAGCTTATTCGATATTATCAAAGTAGGACTTTAGGCCCCCCCCCATATTCTAAACGCTTTTTGCGTCTATGACTGCTTGAGAACATATTAGATTTATTAAAAAATTACTTATCTGTCCATGGGTATTAGCTCAAATTTAGGACCTAGATTAGCCATTAGGGCCCCAAGTTGGCCCCATTTTGACTTTGGACTACCCTCAGTTTGTTCGGCCTATAAATTATAATAGGTACATCGACGTTGTACTGCTCGAACTAAACGCGGCTCGGTTCGAAATTCGAACTTTTCGAAATTCGAATGTACGGTGTTGGCTGATTTTATAAAGTGCACTATTAATTGATCATTAAAAATATAATCTACATAATTGTAAATATTGAAAGAAAGTTCATGGGGGATGATATCTCCCTCACTCTCCTCCATCTCGTATGAGACTGCCACCGATCTCATAAAGTCACACGAGCTTCAGAGACGTTTTTACAAAACAATTATAATATTATTGTCGTACATAAAATGTCGGAGTCCGTATAAAATACCGTCCCGTCTACATTCAATCAATAAAATTGCCTATTTAAAGCCCCGTAAAATCGTACCTATCTAACTTTGTTTTCTTTATACGCATAAAAACTAGTTGGTAGGTACTTCCAAACTCAAAATCGTCACCAATAACGTCCAGCTAGGCCACTTTGATAACACATAAACACTCTGACGCAGATCGTCTATCGTTATTAGAGGCATTTAGAAATCAAACACCGTTTAATATCCATAACTCGGTCGTTTTTTCCTATTCGATTGTATGATATTTTTGAAGTAGTACGATATTGGTAAATGCAATATCCTTACATATTGCCGTTAGTCGTTGTTGACGGGGAAACGCATTCAAGGCCTATCGAATTAGGATCTCGCAAGGTCTAAAAATGACTCGTTCAAGACGGATACTGGGGGAGGGGGGTTATCTTTTTTAAATTTAGCTTGCATTAAGACTGGCAAAGAAATTCGCTCATAACCACTCACATATTATATTTGTTTCTTTTATCATAGGTAAATATTACACAATATAATATGCTCAATAAATAATATTAGCCAGCGCCTTATTATGACATATTATACATTAATTATAACGGTTAATATCATAACAAATATTTTAATTCCTATATTCATCAAACGGTTGAAAACGAGTTTAATTTTTTCGTTTTTGTGGAATACCTAAAAGACGGCCAGAGATAAAAGCTACCGCTATTGGACTATTATACAGGCAATTACAGTCGAATATCAAGGGGGATAAAAATCAATTCAACTCGTGTATTTTCCGAGTTACAAGAGTCGAATCAGTCAAAATAATTTCCAACGGACAAAAGGAAAAATTCGAGTTATCGAGACTCGACCGTATTGCTTGTTAAGAATTTAAAAACAATAATATTCTTCGGCGCATTGGTCGGGTAGCGGTTCGGAAGTTATTCGGTGGGGTCCCTGCATGCTATCGCGTAATCAGTTAGGAGCAGGCACGGTTCTAGGACTTCATTTTCGTATGGGCAACAGTAGATTTATAATTAGGTTTCAACTGCGAATAATATTCCTCATTTCCTCCCCCTTCCCCAATAAGGGGCACCATAAATTTTGGTATGGGCAGCTTCCCTCCCTGGCCACACGCTAGAACCGCCACTGGTTAGGCGTAAGCGCCGCGAACATAATTGTTTCTAAAAATCTCAGATCACTGTAGATTTACGATGAAAAAAAAAAAAAAAACGGAATTCCTTGGACAATTAAATTTTTTCCGACGTGTACTACATACGAAGGACGACCAACCCGTAATCGGTCTCGGTTTTCAAATCTCAGCCCCCCCCCCCCCACTTTCTTCGTCCGTCCACCGAACGGCTGCGTTATATTTATAGGCATACCTACACCGCCGCCGTGCGCCAATATTAGTTCATACGTGCGACTTTTTGGCAGCCGCCGCCGACACCTTCGACTGCCCTCGAACGTCATCGTTGTGCCAACGCGCGATGATAACAATGACAATAATAAAACGCACGTTGGCACAACGTTTTTGTGGGCCAAGAACACGAAACGTTCACAAACGGGACGTCTCCTCTCGTCCTGCTGCAGACGGCGGGCCCGCGGGGGAGGCGTGTTTCGAGTCTCGCCGCGATAAAAATAGCGAAATGCGAAATATTTCTCTCTCCCACGAGATCGCAGGCGTAATACTCGCTTCAAGGTAAACCGTCCCTTCGCCCCCCCCCCCCCACCCAACACTTTCGTCGTAACAACACCCAAACGTAATAATAATAATAATAATAATAATAGCGTGCGGTGTGCACACGCTTCATCCGAATACGCAACGGTCACGTCTAGTCCCTCGATAAACGTTTTTTTTTCTTTTCCCAAGCGTATAGGTAATACCGGTGGGGGGATAAAAATATGTTTAAAAATTTGGACGTCGTTCATCGCTGGACGAATTTACCCGAGTAGAGCGAATGTCATCCGGGCGAGACATTAAGCGACCGTTTGGGCGAATTTATCTATCTGTTGTATAGGTATAGGCCTTGTTATAGCAAGTCTCGAGATTATAGTAATTATAAGTATATACAACATGCATTATACACGTATTATTCTACTTTATAATATACTCGTATTACACGAAAATAACAACTTTCATAACATTTACTGCGTGTAGATCGTTTCGATAATCATTTGAAGTGCTCAAAACTAACAGTCCCTAAAAATGGAAAAACGAAAAAGTTTAGGACACATTATTATACATTTTTCAGTTAAAACCCAACGTTATCACCCTACGTAAGCTCGCCCAAACGATATGAAAATTTGGGTCATTCGCCCAAAAAGATTCCGGTCAATGACTTACCACTACCGACTGCGGTCCGCTTTTGACCGGGGGGGGGTGCTCCTACTCTTGGCCTCTCTTTCCCAGATTCGCAAGGTCTAAAAATGTTGGTCGGTTCGTGGCGCGGATTGTCGACGGCATATTTTGAAGAGTCGGTTTTAAATTTGTATACGATTTTCGACGAGTTTGATTTCTCACTTTCGAGTCGTCATTGGTTGTAAGTTGTGAACACGGCCGGGCGGAATGGATCTCGTCATCGTGACACCGCTGCTCCCTCGTCTGTCGCGCGCTACTAACAATAATTTGCTGTACGCCGGTTTCTTTTTTTCATTTTTTTGTGTGTGATTTTGCGCAGCTGTAGTTTGTTAACCGACGATCGTACACCATGACAATGATGGGTACAAAAATCGTACACGATTGACGTAGATTTTTGAAAACTACAACGAAAAAGTTGCGATATTTTGAAAAACACTTGTGGACGGATATATGTTTGTGTTTCCAGTGCCCCTGGCAATCGAACAGAAATGGTGAGGCGCCGCTCGTCATCGCGTGGACGGCACCACACCGCACCAGTGAGGCTGCAGGCGACCAACCATCGTAGGCGACTTAGCGCAAACTTTCGACAAGAACACGAAAAAAAAAAAAAAAACAAAAAAAAAACAAAAAAAAACCGACAATACTTAATATTCAAACACGTTACACGGACAACATAATATTTTTTCACAATAAAATAGATCACATCGTAATAATTTCTCATCAGTTGTGTGTGTTAGGTAAGACGATATTATAATAATTGTAGAATAAAACAAAAAATGTTTAAGAATTACTATATTTTGTTTTTAACGCGTTTAGACTGTTTTGGTTTAGTAGACGAAGTACAAAACTTTGATTGAACTTATTAAAATAATATATTATTATGTAATAAATCTTTAGTGTTACGTATATTATTATTATTGTTATTACTATATATTTGTCACCGTGTACAATGTACTATTATAATAATCTATATCGTTTTAACAATGTGAACGGTACCTAAATAATATACACGGGCAGTGGTTTAGGTTTATAGGTGCTTGAAAAAATAATCAGACTGCTGCAAAGGACTTGCATTATTAAAATATTAGGTACGTTTTCTCTCCTCGGATGCTTTTTATATTTTTTTATCCCTCAGTACCTTATAAAATATAATACCTATAACGCGCACACCACCTCAACATATCAAACAAACGGCATTGGTATCAGTGCAACTCATTCTCCCCCAGCCGACATACGCAACCCTCGTCCCACCACCGTTTGTTCACTTGCAGTAAATTTTTGTTTGTTCTCATAACAACGATACAAATAATAATAATAATGACGACAAATCGATTGATCGATCGGTACTGGTCCACCGTGGCCGCTACGCTTGACAATAAATATTTTATATAATACACTGTTATATTAAACGTTTATTATTAATTATTATTATAGGTAGAGTCATAGTAGGCACGCATATAGAACTGTTCATAAGCAAAATATACGATTATTAATATTAGGTTATATGCAAATTTTGTGTTTTTGTAGGCACGTACCGCGCTCTATAGAAATGTGTTTTTTTTTCTGTTTTTGATGAACTTTCGTGTACATATAAATGAAAATGCAATATTATATTTTTAATAATATACTAGAATACAAAAAAAAAAAAATTAGTTGTTTATCTGTTGTGTATTATTTGTTGAATTATTATTATTATTATTTTTTGTTATGTATAAAAAACAAATTATGAATGTCATTGTTTTGTCTCAAGTCGAATAAAAATGAAAGATTTTACATTTCTTTTTTTCTCTTCGACAGTCATGATTTTATCAGACACTTTATAGGTATATTGTGTGCGGATACTTTTAAAAGACATCACATATTACATGATAGAACATTAAAAAATATATAATAACACATATTATTTATTATACTAATGCAATTGATTTTGAAATTAACTTACATTTTGGAAACGTGAGTCTTAGGAGAAATTCACTTGAGTACACCGACTTTCAAAATAATACATTTATTTAACTTTAACATAAACATTAATAATTATAAAGTTGTCTGTATTTATGTTTTTACCATACATAGGTACTTATGTAATTTATTTGTCAATAATAATAGTCTGTATAAAATTTTAGAATATATAGGATAGTCTATAAAAAATGCATATCATTAAAAACGTGTTAAAAAAAAATTAATAATAACTTATCACAAATATTGAAGATCATGCCCAATTGTAGAATTTGATACATTTTTTTTTCATTTTGGGCTATGTGTATAGTAAATTTAACATTTTCCAAGTACCATAGCTAACAGAGCCATTCTCACGTACATACCATATTCGGCTTGCCTAAAGTATGCAGCTCTTGGATCTGAATCAAACTCAGGACTAATTTCGAATACCCTGGGAAGTGGATGCATGACTATCATCTTGCGTTTGGCTTTATTCATCACTTCAGGTGTAACCACGAAAAGGCCGCACGCTTGTTTGTAGCTGTTCTCATCAGGGAATCGTTCACGTTGTATACGTGTCATGTATAACACATCAGTCTTGGGTAAGGCTGCTTCCAGCGACGAAAAATTTTCTTGTGGAACATCTCGGGAAGTGACAAACTGACATACAGATGTAGGCATACCTAGATTTGGTGGACTCACATATTGTAGATTGACTTTGTAGAGTGTCAACAACCTATAAGACAAAATTTAATAATATGCTTGAACACAATCACAATTAAATAAGAAACACAATATTTACCTGGCAAGTGAATGTACGGTACGTCCATTCTTCAAATCACCAACTAATGTTATAGTAAGTCCGTTGACAGTACCAATTTCTTCTCTTATTGTAAATATATCTAGTAATGCTTGTGTAGGATGTTCACCAGTTCCATCTCCGGCATTCAGAATAGGTTTGCGGCAGTGTTTTGCAGCATCCTAGATAAAAAAACTCATTTATTTTATGTTTGTCTGTCAATAATAAATACAAATAGCAACAATACTTACTCTAACTGCACCTGGCTCAGGGTGTCTCATGACAACTACGTCCACATAACCGCTAATTACTTCCACAGTATCTAAAAAATATAAGATTCAGTAAAGCATTATAATTACTATTTTTGATTCTGAGCGGAGCGATGAATGTATTGATTTTATAATTATGTCTGTTTTTTTACTTTTGTGTCTGTCATCACCTTTTAGGCTGAAAAATGAAGGGAAAAAACGGGAATTTTTACGGAAAACTAATTTTCGACAAAATCAATTTTGGTTTTTGGTATAACTCTAAAAGTTACCGTAGATACATGAAATTTTGACCAAATGTTTATATAAGCATTTTCTACACACCCTAGCATTTTTAAAATATTCTGACTTATTTTGAGCTGTTAACGAACATTTTCAGTTCCCAATTTCTTTAGTTTTTTTTTCTATAAATGTTAATAAAATTTTATTTGTTGAGTTCAAAATCTTGAAAATTTAATACTAGGCTTCTAATAAATAGTTTCAAAAGCAGATGACAAATATTAAAATTTGTAGTCACAATTTTTTTTTCATAAGTAATCAAAGTTCAAATTTTGACAAAATTCATCAAAATCTTGAAAATTATCAATCATTGTAATTAAACAATTTTAAAATGGTCAGTTTTTATAACTAAAGATTGAAAATTTAAAATAAAGAATCTAATAAATAGTGCATACTGCAAACAAAAAATCTAAAAAATCTAAAAACACAGTTATTTTATAGACATTTTAAATTCAAATTAGGATGAAATTACATATTAAAATCAATTTTAAAGAGTAAAAGTATAATTTAAAATATTTTTCTAGCATCACTGATAATTTTAGGTTAATAATTAAATAATATGAATAATATTAATTCAACTTAGCAGGCAGCAGCTACCGTAAAATAACAATGTCAATATAATTTAGAATATCTTAGACTGACATACCGTCTCCACTCAGAATCGTTTTTCATATACAATGATATTATATCATTTAATTCAAATTTAATACCGTCCATTATACAGTGATCTACTTGTAACCTACTGTACAGCAGAGCAACATCATCCCCTTGACCCCCTTTATAATTTTGTAAACATTTTTTTTTTTTTAGAATATTGTCATCACCTTGCAGTGTTTCTCCCTTTTTGACTGAGCTGCTAGTTTCATCAACATGTACAACCCTTCCACCCAATCTCTGCATAGCCACTGAAAAACTACAACTCGTTCTAGTACTGACCTCATAGAATATCAAAGCCATAACCATGCCCTGTAAGAGATATAAATATTAAATAATATACAATTAAACCTACTTGGGAGTTGGGACACCTTCCAATAATTACATTTTAATATGAACGCAGACGTTTTCACTACTTTTTTTTTCAATGAGAAAACATCCGAATAGTGGACATCTATATTAATCTTAATTAAACAACCTCAATACAAACAACATTATAGGTAAAAAAAATAAAATACGTTAATATGTACGTTAATCTAATACTATAAAATGCTAAACATGTGGCGGCTAGCTGTAGTGGACCGTTGGAACAAGAAATTAAAATATACTTTGAGCGAAAAAAATGGAATTTTCAACTACTGTCACTCCATCAATGTAGAAAATGAGTGTACCCATAATAAAGTTTTAAGTTGGAAAAAAGTTAGATGGCAGTTAATAAACAATAAAGATGACATTTACGATACGACAATCAGAAATAAACTCTAAATTAATAAAATGTAAAGGCAATGAGGTTGATAAAAAACTTTTAACCTCGTTTAGCAAAGTTCAAGAAAAAAATATATTGACAAGTTTAAAATAAATTAAGAATATAATATACTTACTTTAAGGATGTTGTCCAGAGGTCGTCCTTTAAGGACATACACTCTAAGGGTTTGAGCCAAGTTAAATATTTCATTTAATTGTTCTTTGGAGAACATATCAACAGACAATATGTGACTGTGTGCCAACCCATGTGTATGAATGGGTGTCATTAAGTTCATAACATCGTCTGATACTAAATGTTGACGTTTGTTCGCCAAGTTTACCATTTCTTTGTTTATGGTCAATAAATTAGTAGCATCCCTTGAGTCACCGCCAGATAGCAAACGAGGTTTTTTGAACTCGGCTTTTACACCAGTAACAATTTCAATTTCTTGTACTACTTTCTCTTTGATTTCAGACAAGACATTATTGAACATTTCTGAAAATAATTAAACTTTGTTCTTGACTTATGCAAAATTAATTTTAAAAAATAAATTACCATGAACATCAGTCTGTATTGAAAGAGGTGCCATAAGATTTAAAGAAGCCTGTGATCCAGTGTGAACTGTATTTAGTGTCTTGCCAGCAATCAATGGATCACGCAAATCGTGTCCAAATCCCGGTTCAGCTAACACTTTGCCTTCAATACATACAACTTGACCACGTAATACTACTCTGTGTATGGCGCCTTTCACTTGTTTTCCAGCAAATGGTGTCCATTTAGCTTTAGAATAAGCTGTTGATGATGGTATTGTCCATTCAGCATCCATGTCTACTTCAATGTATGTATCTGGTTGAATCGGTAATCCAAGGATTCGCATGGGATTTGTGTACATTTTTTCAACAATATCCTATTATTATTATTATGCAAATATAAGTATTAAAATTGTTTTATTTTAATCTAGTGCAATTGTGCACTAATTGTGTTAACACACATTAAACAAAAGAATAAATTATTTATGTAATATTACTCAGGTAATAACCAAATAATTTGTATTATCATTTAACTAAGTAGAGTTTAAATGAAAAGTAATGATTGATAGAACAAATAGGTCATAACATAAAAATATAACCAATAGGTTTATTTTTTGTTCTATTTAACATTTAAATATTACAGAAAATATTAAATTATTAAATATAATTTCAATAAGGTTAAACAAAATTTGAAATAGATGTACCACATACCTCGATAGTTAATCGACCTTCATTTACAGCATTTAACATCAATGGTAAAACTGTTTCAAGACCTGGAAAACCAGGTGGTGCAGCATCACTAAGTTTCTCATCCAATGTATGGGGGGCTAAATAAAAAAATATTTTTTTCAGTTTAAGTATACTGTACTGACTTAGCATGGGTATTGTCATTTTATTTCATTATAATGTTTACCGTGATCTGTAGCAATACAATCTATGTAAGCCATATTATCCCAAAGAGCTTGTTGATCCTCTTTGGTACAAAGTACAGGCCGTACTTGCGATTTGTTAGGACCAAGATGCACAAAGTCTTCATCACACATGAATAAATGATGGGGAGCTACTTCACACGTAACCATCACACCCTACAATTTTTGAAAGTTAAAATATGTTTATATAGTTTTATAATTTTGTTATGTACACCATACCTTCTCCTTAGCAGCCCTTATAATAGTTATCTCTGATTTTCGAGCAACATGGCAAATATGTACAGTACGATTGTATAGGGAAGCCAACATAAGTACAGCTGCACAAGTTTGATCTTCAGCATGTATACATAGTGGTGCATGTTTCGGCCAATTTTCAAAATGCTAATAAATAAATTAAAAATAATTATCAATTGGTATGAAATTGTACAATTAGTACTAACCGATATCCACGACGAAAGATTCATTAAACGTAATGTACTGAATGTTTGGTTAAGATACATTTTCAGACCAGCGTATTGACCAGCATTTTGTGCAATATCAATACTATTAGTTGAAGATGCACCAGCATATAAAACATAATCGCACCTGGCTCCATTTTTGGCACACTGTTAATAGAAACAATCAATTGAGCAATTTAGATTTAATTAAAATACAATAATATTCACTACCTTTTTGGCAATTTCATAGGATTCTTGATCTATTATTGAAGGATTGGTATTAGGCATAGCACCTATTAATGTAATACCACCTGCTAACGCAGCAGCTGTACATGATGCAAAGTCTTCTTTTTGTGTAGCACCTGGTTCACGTGCATGGACATGAATATCAATTAAACCGGGCAATTTTAATAATCTCTGTGATGAAATACAATCTATATGAGTCTTCATCTGTGGCTTGCATCCTTTTCGAACCATTGCCTAAACATAACCATTCACAATCAAAATTTAATCATCAATATTATTGTGAATATGTAAAATTTACCTCAATAAGTAGTTTGGCACATTTTACATCAGTCACTAATGGAACAGAATGTTCAACTGCCAATCGGCGCATTCGATAACCAGGGGTAAGGAATGAAGCAACTCTGCTTCCTCCACTGACCATCATAGGTGCATTTATGACAAAATCAAAATTTTTGTTACTCAAATATTCAGCCATGCTGATTAGATCACCCCTAGTTGTATTTATACCAATGTTATCAAATCTCCAATCACAAGGAATCACCTATAAATAATGAGTTATGACCAAGATTGAATACAATATGCATTTATAATCTTACAGTAACTCCTTTAGTATTATAGTTATAATAATCAGCTGTCCCACTGCTTCCATACAGCTTGTAACCCATTGCCTGCAATGCTTTTACACTATCCAGCAGTTCTTCTTTATGCTAAAATAACATAATGCTTATAAATAAAACACTTGTTTTTGATACAATGATATAATATACTAAATTATTTATAAAATTAACTTACTTTTATTTTTCCAATCGATAGGAATATCTTAGCTCCAGGTTGAGGTAGATGCATTCCAGAGCTTATCATTGCTTTTAAGTATGCTTCATAACGATTTTCACCAAAACACGCTACTTCCCCAGTTGACGCCATTTCTACTCCTAACATGACATCAGCTCCTTCATTGAAGTATAATATATTAACATATATTAAACATTATTTTATAATATTTAGAAACACCTTACCTGCTATCCGAGAAAACGAGAATACAGCTACTTTTACACCAACTCTTCCTTCTACTCCGCCCAATACATCTATTGATTCTACTTCTTCCCCAATAATCACTCTTGTAGCCATTGCAACAAAATCATGTCCTAATGTTTTAGAAACAAATGGAAATGATCGGGACACTCGTACATTACATTCAATTACTTTTAATTCATTGTTCTTTGCAATAAGTTGCATATTTAGAGGTCCATTGACATTTAGTGACGAAGCTATAGCCCGACATATGAATTTAATTTTTTCCAATGTTTCTTCATTTAAATCCTGTGGTGGTGTTACCAATGTTGCATCTCCCGAATGAACACCTGCATTTTCAATATGTTCACTAACAGCCATACAAAGTATTTCACCATCTTTAGCTACAGCGTCTACATCTATTTCTTTGGCGTCTTCGAGAAATTTAGATATGACTACGGGGTGTTCTCTAGATACGTCACTGGCTGATTTTAAATATGCTTCTAAATCGCCATCATTATGAGCTACATTCATAGCAGCACCACTTAAAACATACGATGGACGAACTAAACATGGATATCCTACTTCATGACAAAATTCAATAGCGGATTTAAGATCAGTAAGTTCCTTCCACCTAAAATGATAAAAATAGTTATAATTTATTACCATACACTCTCATCTACCACTATCTTAATACCTTGGTTGGGATATCTTAATCCTATCCAACATTCTTGAGAACTTAAATCGGTTCTCTGCTCCATCTACATTCTCTGGGGAAGTTCCTAAGATACGAGCATTCTGTCTATGCAAATCCATAGCAATATTATTTGGCAATTGTCCTCCCATACATAAAACTACTCCTTCGGGGTTTTCCAAATTATAAATATCCATTACCACCTTAAAGATTAATTACAATCATATAGTTAGTATTTCAAATACAAAAATCAACCAGGAAATGTAATCAATACCTCAAAAGAAATTTCTTCAAAGTATAAACGATCACACATGTCATAGTCCGTGCTAACTGTTTCAGGATTACAGTTGACCATTATTGTATTTTTACCAAGTCTTCTGAGCTCTCTAAGACATCCGACAGCACACCAATCAAATTCAACAGAACTACCAATTCGATACACACCCGAACCTAAAAACCATAATAAATAATAAATATATAAAATTAATTTAAAATACTATTTTTATTTTATTACCAATGACCATGATGTAATTTGATGGGAAGTATAAGTCACTGCTTATGGCATTGTAAGTCAAATATAAATAATTGGTTTCCGCTGGATATTCAGCTGAAACTGTATCTATTTGTTTTACAAAAGGTGTAATTTTTTGTTCTTCACGTCGTTTGCGTATTACCAATTCAGTACTTTGTACGAATGACGCAATTTGTTTGTCAGAAAAACCAAGTCGTTTAGCCTTTAATAGCTGGTTGTAGGGAACAGATGGGTAATTGTGTGATTCTAATACGATTTGGTGTTCTATGATATTTTGCATTTTGTATAAAAACCAACGGTCGATTTTTGTTAATTCGTAGAGTTTATCCACTGAATAACCATGTTTTAAAGCAGCTGCTAACACAAATATTCGTTTATCTGTTGGTTGTTCTAACTCATCATCATTCACAGCTTTCAATGATGGATCAAAGCCATTAAAGTTTTCATCCACCATCCTAAATGCTTTTTGAAAAGCTTCTTCAAAATGTCTTCCAACTGACATTACTTCACCAACACTTTTCATAGAACTGCCAATCTTTTGAAAAAAAAAAAAAAAATTATAAATTAACCTCCCATATTAGGTTCTTATGATTGTATTAATAATTTACCTTGGTACTAGCCCGGAAAAATTTACTGAGATCCCAACGAGGCATTTTGACAACGCAATAATCTAAGCTAGGTTCAAAACATGCAGTAGTACTTGATGTTACAGAATTTATTATTGCAGGTAAAGCAATTCCAAGTGAAAGTTTTGCTGCTACATAAGCCAATGGATATCCAGTTGCTTTGCTGGCCAAAGCAGAACTTCTTGAAAGTCGAGCATTTACCTAAACATTGATAAATTACAAATTAAATATAAATATATATAATATATAAATTCTCAAAAAAAAATTTACTTCAATTATGAAAAATTCATCAGACGTTGTACTAAGTGCATATTGTATATTACATTCACCGACAACTCCAAGATGACGAACAACTTTAATCGCTGTAGTTCTTAATTTGTTATACTCACTATTTGATAGCGTTTGACTTGGAGCTACAACAATTGACTCACCTGTGTGGATCCCCAACGGGTCTACATTTTCCATGTTGCAAACCTTAAAATAAAAGCCGCGTGTAATTAATGAATGGCCATTTAAAATAAACCATTCTGTTGTTTCTATTGGGGGTGGGGTAGAAATAATTTAATGAAATTGTTTTTAGTTTAACATTTAAAAGTAAATAGTAAATACATACACATATTAAATGTGTTATTTTTGTAACAAGCATATGGATACTTGTACCATAGTGATTAAATATTTTTAACATGTGAAACCGATAATTAGGCTCAAATAAGTATATATTACAGGGGGATCTCAAGGTAATTGACTTAATTTTTACCTATTTTGGGGGCTAAAAGTTGAGGATATAGTTTGTAGAATAATTGTAATTTTGTAACCAAACTGGGTGAGTTTAAAATGGATTGCTAGGTACCATCGGCTTGGAATTTTACATTGTGTGTGGAGTGGGGGCAAGTATGAGATCACTTGGAATAAGAGTATATTATGTATAAATATTAAATAAAGATTATAATATAGGAAACTCACTGTAATGCAATTATCAAACGCATCACGCACTACTTCATACTCCACTTCTTTCCATCCTTTTAACGATTTATCCAAAATCATTTGATTACTATGTGTAAAACATTGCTTGGCCAACATATTCAGTTCAGCCTCATTATTTGCAAAACCAGACCCTAGACCTCCTAAGCTGAAAGCACTTCTAACAAGAAGTGGATATCCCAAAGTTTTAACTGCTTCTAAGGCCTAAAATTGATAAAACAAAGAGTTAACTAGTCTCGCGGAGTGACACAATACAAAAATGTCCATACCTCTTCATATGATATAACAACAGCACTAGGAGCAACACGTTCACCAATTTCTACCACTCTATCTGAAAATTGTTTGCGATCCTCTGTGGCTATAATTGTTTGAATTGGTGTTCCTAACACTTTAATGTTATATTTTTCTAATATGCCAGATTTTTCCAACTCTATTCCACAATTTAGAGCAGTTTGACCACCAAAAGTAAGCAAAATACCATCTGGCCGTTCAGACTGAATAACTTGTGAAACAAAATCAAGTTCCAAAGGTAAAAAGTACACTTTGTTAGCTAGTCCAAGAGATGTTTGTACTGTTGCTATGTTAGGGTTAATTAGTATGGTAACAATATTTTCTTCACGCAAGGCTTTGATTGCTTGAGATCCTGAATAATCAAATTCACCAGCCTGGCCAATAGATAGTCCACCAGAACCAAGGATTAAGACTTTTTGAACATTAATTGGTGTTTTGAGGATATCTGGATTTAAGCGTTTTTGAAGCAGGTCCATCAATTTAAATTCATTGTTATTTTTAGTTCTTTCAACAGCTTCCAAATATACATCAAAGAGACATTCTAAATCTTCAGGACCAGGACATCCTTCGGGATGAAATTGAACACTGTTAAATAAATAAAAATTATTTTTTAACATTATTATAATTTATCATTTTCCGACATTTATACCTAAAAAATGGTAATGTATTATGAATAATTCCTTCATTAGATTTATCATTAATATTTGTAAACAGCGGAGTCCAGTTAGATATTTCAGGATTTACAGCAAATCCATGATTTTGCGATGTCATATAACATTTTCCAGTTTCTCCAAATACACAAGGCTGATTTTGACCTCGGTTTCCAAATCTAAAATAACACAATTAGTAAGTAATTAATTCGACAAGCTGGATAAGTTACTTATGTATGTTATTAACTTTTTTTTACAATAACTTAACAAGCTTAAAAAATAGATTAACTTGTGGACAAGTAATAAAAGAAAACTATATAATTCTTAATAAATAAATCACTACTAACTTCATTTTATAAGTCTTACACCCAGCTGCTGTAGCAAGCAATTGATGGCCAAGACAAATTCCGAATATTGGCTTGATGGTTGATGTGTTATTTAATACTTTCTGTATATTAAGAATTGTTTCTTTATTCATCTCAGGATTTCCAGGACCATTGCTAAGAAATAAACCATCATAGTTATCAACATCATCTAAAGGATGGTTCCATGGTACAATATCCACTCTGGCACCACGTTTTATAAAGCATCTAATTTGATTGTATTTTAAGCCACAGTCCACAAATCTAATTCTAGGTGATCCTTGTTGATTATATGTTTTTGGCATCTACAAATGTACATTTTAATTTAAATAGAAATAAATATTTTTTTTTACATAAATCGTAAAATCTTTTGTTTAAAATATATAATAGTCACAAATTTAACTAACTGAAATAGAAACATCTTTGATTAGATTAATTTTGTTCGGATCGATCACATTGTCAAAACTTTTATCTAATTTTTCGGTAATGTTAACAATTTTTCCAAGAAGTGTCCCACTTTCTCTAATATGTTTAGTCAGTGTACGTGTATCAACACCACAAATAGCTGGAATGCCACTTTCAGCCAACCATTCATCTAACAGTTTTTCACTACGCCAATGACTTGGACGATCACATACTTCATCAACAATCAGGGCGGAAACCCAGATACGATGTGACTCAAACCATCTAAAAAAATAACTTTTTTAATTAGTTATACTATTTACATAATACAATATAAATATATAAATTTAATAAATAAATTAAATAATTGAAATATACTTAATTTTATTTTTACTAATAGGTCAACAAGTTAAAAATGATTTCTTTATGATAAGGAAAGTATATGGAAATTTGTGTACAAGTGTATTTGAATTATTTTTATTAAAATGATTCTCGGCAGCTGGTCTGACCATTTTCAATAACGTATTAATATATTTTTGAACTGTTCCATCAACTTATTTTTTATTAATTAATAGTAGGTACTTACTATTAACTATTAGATACCTAAAATGTAGTTTGTTTAGAAAGCAAAGTCAAGCGAAGAGTTAGTAATAATAAACATAACTACTTGATACATCAGTGGTCCCCAAAATGTGCATCAAGCCTTCTAATGGAGTTAACAATTGAATATAATATTATACACAATAATAGTATAATATATTATTATTTTTTGAGCATTAAACAGTGACGGCAGTGGCGCAAATAAAAAAAATGTTTAGGGTGGGCCCAAGCACCAAGAAATAATTTTTAAATTATAAAATATAATATTTTAATTAAAATTTTTAGAGGAGTCTAAGTGGTTTTGGGGGCTAAACACCTCCTAATTGTGCCATTGTCATTAATGCTGTTGACTTCAATTTTTTTTTAAAGGGAGGTGTCAACCAATTAAGTTTGGGGTATGAGTCCCAAAGTGATATCAATAATTGGCAAGAATAATATTTTAACAAATTCAAAAGAAATAAAAATGTTAAAAGGACACTATATAAAATGTGTAGAGATATCTACAAAATCTTTAATCTAGGTACTCATGACTTAAGTCTTAAGAAAAAGCAGAGTTCAATGAATTGATAACAGACAGGAAAAATCTTTTTATAAAAATTATAGAATAATAAGAAATAATTAAAATACTAAAATATAATACTATTAAAATACTTTAAAATTATTCTTGGATGACCATTATACTTCTTATACATTCATATAAAATAAAAATACTATTAATTATTCAATTACACCTACAATGATATTTAACAATATATCATATGTATATGTTTAGAACTATTTAGGTAACCTTTTAATAATTATTGTAGATTGATAATTATGCCAGGAGCTAGTGGCCAGCGTGATAGCTAACGACACTAATAATAATAGATTGAAGTATATAGTCAGTACAGGTGTGCATGGGATACCTTTCAATATGAATTCTACGAATTACAAGAAATTACATACATGATATGGGAAATGGGATAAGAAATTTAAGAAGTGATAGTTGTGTAAGCACTCAATTCTAAACGAGGGTTAGGTTTGACGCAGAGTTAAGGAGACAGGAATGTACATAAATATGAGTACAATATTTTAAGAACGATGTTGTGTTACACACACTTACCAAATACTATAGTGCGGGGTATATTCTATATAATAATATATCATATATTATTTAGGTATTCTACGTTTTAATTTTGATACTTCGCAGTAGATTATCGAAATGCAACTGGCAGGATGAGCGTGGGCCGTAAGCATTTCTGAGAATGCAATATGGACGGACATTGCATTCGTGGGAACGTAGATACTCTTATCGATAGGCTGGGGAAAGAGGTAGGGCTATATAGGAGGCTCCAAAACAGCCAGTTTTCAGATGTGATCTGACCAGCTACCCAGAGCAAATTCAAGTCACTCAGCTTAATCATTTAATATTTTGGATTTAGAAATATTTCCACCACAACATTCAAACTTGTTACTTTGATTATACTGCATGTATATCCATATACAGCACACTAGTTTATGTTCAAATAAACTGCAAACAACAAGTGTTTACTATTATTTTACACCTGAATCCATCCTTGAATAGGATGCCTACTACAATAAAATAACTTCTACATAAATTATGATTAAAATTATCAAAATTCTTAACATCAGGGATTAGGTACTGCAGAAAAAAATAACTTTGTTATTTTCATTTAGTTTGTCTCTACACAATTAAAAATTGTGTTTTTTTGTCTGATGATAATTTAATTTAAAATCGATAAATATATTATATATATTATTTATATATACAATTATAAATTATCTATATAGAGTTTACCGTTTGATTCCGTGAACATCTGTCTCATCACCTGGAACTCCATAGTTGCCCACTAATGGGTATGTTAATACCAACAATTGTTTATAGTACGAAGGGTCGGTCAGGGACTCAGGATAACCGACAATGCCAGTTTGAAATACTAAATATAATTATAGGTACTATAAATTAAGTGTGCTGGAAAAAAAAACGAAAAATTTTATAAGCGACGTACCAACTTCGCCATCAACAGGTAAGGCATTGGAGCCAAAATTATAACCAGCAAATTCGGTGCCATCTTCTAAAATGAGAACGCAAGGCTGGCGGGCCATTGTGGTTGTAAAAAGTGTTAACACGTGAGTGTCAAGTATGTACTAAGTAGTGAAGTATGTGAATATTGTGAATTCTGAGACGTGATGTAAAATATAGAGTAAAAAATAATTATCTAAAGAAACTTGAAAGATCAAAAAAAAAAACCAAAATGTATCAAATATTATTTGGGTTTTGGTTTAATAAACCAATGAGAAAACATGTGAATTAAATAACGGTACTTTGTACATAACCTTATTGATTTGGGAAGATCTGATAAGATTTAAGATAAATCATAAATGGTACTTACCGAGGTTGATCGTCAAAGACAGTGTAGATCGAATTAAAAATTCTGGATGATAAATTAATGCAATACACCACACACCGGATTTAAGTATTTAAATAGCAAGCAGGATACCGGTACAGTCAGTGGTACAGTTGAGTTGATCATTTCTACCAATTCTCATCTTAGCCGTGATATATGTTTAAACAATACATAATATCTAGTGTAGGCAGCACCAGGTTTTTGGGCTATCATGGTTAACTCTCATAGGTCGATATTATTTTGTTGTAAAACGTTTAATAAATAATTATTATATATGACAAGCCTATTCTTAGAAATAATTATTAATTAGTAATAATGTATGGGGTACAATTATTTTAATTTAGTTAATTATTACTGTAATTAATAAAAATATGTTAAGTCAATAATTGTGAGACCACAGAACAGATGAAATCTCATCTATTCTGCGATGAGACAGTAATTTTATTTCCAACAAAATTTAAATTAGTAAACTACATAGGAAGGATAACGAACAACACATTAAATAGAAAGAGTAATCATCATCATAATAATATTATACAAGTTATCTATTTTACTATAAACAAAAAATGAGTTCTTTATACGCCTAAATATTAACTAAAATAATATGTAAATTTAAGGAAATAAAAATATTTTTAACACAAGTTTTAACAAAAAAATTATTTACTTAAGAACATGGAATGTAAATTTATTCAGCGACATTGATGGTAATGGTTTTGCCTTTTGGATCATCAAATCTGTCCATAGTTTTGATGTCCATTATCATTGTGATACCCCATGTAACAATAAACAACATAATGGCAGTGACAAATAAACCAGCCAATATTGGCGGTGTAAAGAAAGAGTTTTGTTCTTGAGGGTCACTGAATTTTGGGCTTTCTGACGTCAACCACGGTTGAACCTGAGAATAAAAACATATTTTTAGTATAAAATTTAATTATAAATATTATTTCAAATGATAAAAATGGGAAAAAAACTTCTTTTTTTCTAAATGAGAACCATCTGTACATTTTTACATGTTATTTGTTAAGCGGATGGTTATTTTGATGTATTTAATTTAATTTATCTATTCAAAATTTGGGTTATTAAATGTTGTGTATTTAGGATAATAGTTCATAATAATAAGTTTAGAAGCCTATGGGTTATGATGATTTAAAAATTGTATAACACTTTATCCTGTCATATATTAGTAACTTTTGGTGGCAACTCATTTTCAGCCAGTTCGGCTCAATTAAATTGGATAGTTCAGATTGGCCACAGCTGAAAAATTGCTTTAATATATTAATCTTAAGTAATGCATGTAAGATATATAATGGTATAATAAAGAGACACTCCCGAAAGTGCATTAATCACATCCATTATCAACATATTGAACTACCAGTTAAAATTTTGATTTAGACGCGTCAACATTTTCAAGAAAGTGATGTGAGTAACAATGAAGAAAATATACTGTTGTTATTTGATAAAAAGAGGCAACTATCGCCACTGGATTCTCATTAAACTATGTAAAAAAAGTCTGAATATTTGAAAATATGGTTTATATGGGTAATTAAAACCAGGGGAGTCATTTAGGAGCATGCATTTGCGACACCTTAGATTTTAAAGTAGCTTTAGTCCGGCTTTCGGGTCCAAATGGGCTGGCTGCCAGGTCAACATTAACAGGCTCTAGAGCCAATAAGGGCCGTGATACAACATACAAATTATTATGAATCAAAAATGATGTATCAGTAATCTACAATAAGACAAGTTAAAGTACCAACTGTACAAATGTTGAGATAAAGTATATACTATATACTGTATATAAATACTTAGTTTGAAGATATAAGATAATAATATAATACACAGGTTGCTGAACATCATATAGAAATTGATCTCCAGAGTGATGTGTACAGTTTATTGTGAAAAATCAGGTATTCAGCGTAAGAAGAATCACAACTATGGCGCTTGCAGTGTATATAATTGTTATATATTATAATGGTAGTTGAGAGGATCTAGAGAACGGCTTTTTTTTAATATGTCCTTAAAAGTTGTATATACTTATTGGGCCGGTCATTATTATACCCTACCCTGGGAACTATTGAAATGAAGCTCCAAATTAAAATATTAAAATAAGAATTTGAATAAACACAATAAAGAATAAAAAAGGGATGAGGAATGAGCAATCTTGGTGAGCAACACTGTAAACTATCAACGATAAACCATATTTGTAATGCATTTGTGTAAATAATCATGTGTCTGAGCGAATATTCTTAATAAAAATATGACGCAGGGGTTGGCCAACTGGTATTGGATAATTTTACTGTTTGTGAGATTAATTACAAATTTACAAAATATCTGTATTTTTTAGCAGAAAATTCCGTGGTGAATTTACGTTTATATGATTAGACAAGCATGTATAGAATATTCTGTCATATTTTGGAGCTATTGTTATAAGTTCAAAATTCTCAGCACTTACTCTACGTTAATGGGGAGGTTTCAAATATATTATATACAACTTACCTAAATACATAGTAATTTTTATGTATATGAAAAAATAATTAGCTCAAACACATTACGGCCTCTTGAGCAATAGACAAAAATGATTATACCCAATAGCTATTTAAGACTGTAAAACAAATTAATTAAAAAATATGACTAACCTGAAATTTGTCATTAAACTTCAATACAATTGAATCATTAGAGAAGACAACAGGCCCTGCCGAAAAGTAAGATAGTCCTTTTTGAGCCCCAATTGGTTGCTTGGGCGTAAGTAGAATAACACTATCAAGGTGTTCATACTCAATTGATTTCAATTCCCATGAGAATGTTATTCTTTCAAAACGAAAACGTAATGTAACTTTAGTGCCATTAACTGAAAATGTTGATCCAACTTTAAGCAATGATTCACGTGAATCGTCAAGGTATACCTATATAAAAATCATAGTATAATTATATAGGTTAGGTTATTATAACAAATTTTCATACATTAGTATTAGTATTTGATGGTTCAAGTGGAGTATCTGGTCCATTATCAACAGATACAGTTGGATAGCTGACTGAATATATAAGAGATTTTCCTTTGGAGTCAACAATCTTAAATATTTCAGATTTACCATCAACAGCCATCAAGTGTCTAGTTACTAAATGGTGTGCATTTGATGCCTCACTTTTCTCAATCCATGGATTCGTTTTACCAGAAAATACTAATACCACATTGGTATACTGCGTGCAAAGAGCAGTAAATATTTTTGAAACTTCATTATTATGCTTTAGCAATGTTGTTTGTCTACTATCATCATTACTATCATGAGTATTTTCACTAATATCAGCCAAAGCTATAATTTTCCCTGAACTATTTTGATATGTATCTGTATTATAAACTTTTACAGCAAAACCATTCTTTGATAACATTTCAAGGGCTTTTTCTGGTTGATCAACCGATGGGAAAAAACGACGGTCTTCAGAATTTTCAAATAATTGGAATAAGCTATGACCATCGGTACCTTTAACACAAACAAAATAGATATGTTTATTATTATGCATTTATTATTTCATATTTCATAATCAATAATTTTTATGGCTGACCTTCGCTGAAAGTTGTTTTTATTATCAATAGTGATTCAATTAAAAGTTTTAATATATAAAATAATAATATGGAATCTCACATGTGTCTGCTTTATATCTTCAGATAAAATATTACCTATCTATTTAATGTGTAAATGACAAACAGAAAAAATGGATGGAAAACTCTAGTAGGTACAGTTAAATGGTAAAAAAATACCAGAGAGGAAAAATACTATCAATATTAACACCAATTTTACTTGGTAAAAATAAACAATAAGCATAAGCAAGTTCTTGGTTTCAATTTAACACTCAATGAATTATTTTGATAATATATTCAACATCATATATGCCACACCCAATACTTATTTTAATATTTTAAATAAAAATTAAACAGTTAAAGGTATTTGGAATTATAATATCTGTAGATCTGATATTGAAATAAAATATAAAGCAATCAGACACATCAAAAAAAAATTATAATTATTTAATTTTTGTTAATTTTATTATATATAAAATACATACATGATTTTAAATGTAACTATGTTTGTTTATATTAGTAATTGAAGTCATAACAAAAATAAAATAAAAATAAAATGGCCATCAATTGAAGGTAAGAGTATGAGACATTTTCAAATACAATTACAAACTAAATATGGAGCCCAATCAATTTTACAAAAGTGCATTTTAAAGTATGGAAATTACTCATATTTTTGTGTACTAAATGTGTTAGTAATTTTATGTTACCTTTCATTGTGAAATCTTCAAGACTTAGTTCATTTTCTAAGACCATAACTACTTTAGTATCCTCATTCCAGAGAGACAAAAGCATTTTTTTAAACTCAAGAGTACCCATAGATTTTTGATATTTAGGTAAGGTATCCAATTTTGTATTGCCACAAGAAATAGCAATTGTTGGCACTTCATTGGTGGTGGACAACGAAAGTGCGCTCAAACACCCGAGTATTACAATAAGGTAATAAGACATTTTTTTTTATAAAATGGCAGTTTAACTTAATCACAAATTAAAAAGCATACTCGATGTATGATGTTTCTAACTAAAAAAACAATTAGAAAATCAAAATGTACTTGACTTTTCTAATAGTTAAGTACTGCTCGACTGATAAGAAACAAAAATCGATAAAGGGAAACGCCCGGAATTTTTACAGTGTGTCCACACTCCACACGTGTTGATCTCAAACTAAATAAATGTTTTAGCGGTTTTCGTGCAGTTTGTTACAAAAAAAAAAGCGGGAAAGTGGAATCCGCTCTGCTTTAAAGTAGGTTACATGAATGCAATTACTGCAATGACTAATGGATGGTGTTTGATTTGAATTCGATGATATAAAATCATCGTGTACCATAAACGATTCTGAGCGAAGACGATCTGTGAGCCTATAATATTACTACCTATGTTTGATGATATTATTGTGATTAGAGTAATTTATTTTACTATCAGACATCAGTCATTATAGTACAATACATCAGTAGGTACTAGGTTACATTCATTTTTGCAAAAAAAATTACACATGGAAATGTCATTGTATACATAAAATATAACAAAATACTCTAAAAGTTTCATATACCCTCAAATAATATTTTGAAATTACAAAAAAATAACTAAAATCGTTATTCTTGATTTTGATGAATTTCGTCAAAATTTGAACTTATAATGTCTGTAAAAAATAACTGCGTTAAGATATTTTTTGATTTTTTGGTTACAGTATGAATTATTTATTTAAAATAAATAAAAATACATTATTGTAGATATCAATACATTCATCCGGGGATCGAAACCGTTTCAGATTTTAATGGTTACGGTTTCGGTTTTTCAGAACGGTTTTCTACATTGGTTTAGGTTTTAAGATTTTTTTTTTTTTCAACCCAAAGTTTGGTTTACAATTATGCTTTTGCAATAATCATGTGGTATTTTCTCATATATATCCTGAGTTAGTTGGTATAAAACGTCCTTTATCCTCGTACTTGTACATTGCAATAATTCTGCTGTTATGTTATCAGTTCCAGGAGCTTTATTTTGTTTCAATTCATAGAGCGCTAGCTCAAATTCTGATCTTAAAATGGGTACCTTCGTCTTTTCCTCATTTGTTGTGATTTCTTCCAGTTTTTCTCCCCCATAAAGCTCTTCAATATACTCTTTCCATCATTTTATTATGGTCTCATCATCAACTAATAATTGGCCATTTTTATCTCTGATATTAGTGCAATTTCGTTTTCTTTTTCCCTCAAATTGTTGGATCTTGTGGGACGCATAATCTATTTTGTTAACTTTGAATAGTTCGTCAATTTCGCTGCACTGCTGTTCCAACCATTCTTCTTTGGCTTTTCTGGCTTCTCGATTAACCTGGTTCCTTAGTTGACGATACATTTGTTGTCCTTCTCTCGTGTTATTGTTTTTATACTTTCGTCCTTGTTAATCCATGCTCTTATTTCTTTCTTTTCTTTTTTTGTCAACACGGTATCCGCTGCTTTTTTGATAGCTGATTTTATGTTCTCCCACTTTTTATTCAGAGGATCATCTACATTTCCTTTTTGGTATTTGATATCCATGTACAAGGCTGTAATTAACTGGCAAAACATTTCGGGGGGGGTCCAACATTTTTTTAAAATAGATACTAAACACTTCATTTTTACGTTGAAAATATAAAATTGTATTATTATCATTATTAAAAACATAGGTCATTATTATAATATTCAATTTACATAAACATAATAGTTGATTGTTTATATACATATATAGACTATTTAACTATTATTCACATTACAAAAGCACAAATCAAAAAAGGGGGTCAAGTGGATGTCGCTCCGCTGTACAGTAGGCTACAAGTAGATCACTGTACTATAATGGATGGTATTAAATTTGAATTCAATGATATAATATCATTGTATAAGAAAACGATTCTGAGCGGAGACGGTATGTCAGTCTAGGATATTTTAAATTATATTGATATTGTTATTTTACGGTAGCTGCTAAGTTGAATAAATATTATTCATATTATTTAATTATTAACCTAAAATTATCAGTGATGCTAGAAAAATATTATAATATATACTTTTACTCGTTAAAATTGATTTTAATATGTAATTCCGTCCAAATTTGGACTTAAAATGTCAGTAAAAATAACTGTGTTTATATATTTTTTAGATTTTTTGTTTACAGTATGTTCTATTTATTAGAATCTTTGTTTTAAATCCTTAGTTAAGAAAACTGAACATTTTATAATTGTTTAGTTACAATGA
>JANEHU010001940.1:0-13893 GCA_027563435.1 Nasonovia ribisnigri | reverse complement strand
TTATTGCCATTATGCTGACAAATATTAACATTTCAAATGTATTAAGAAGTAACAGTTTATTGTTTTGAAACAAACTAAATAAGAATCAAATTATGTAAGCCAATTGTTAAAATTTTTCTCTTAAAGACATCTTGAACATAACAATTTGTGTTGTTATTCTGGCTTTTTTCACTTATTGTTATACAGAATTACATAAAAAAAAAAAAATAATAAATAGAATATCTTGATTAACAATATACCAACACTATGCCAAAAGTAATGAAGGAGTCTTTTTTATTCTTAACAAATTAAAGTATAGTTATACCAATATTTTGATATCATAAAGTAACTAATGATATTTAACTTTACAAAATATATATACATTCTTAGCATAAAATAAGCACAGTTTATGATCATTGTTCATTATCATAACATAAACAATGTATTTCTTTGACATTTTTAACATTACTGCCATTATTTTGACAAATATTTACATTTCAAATGTTTTTAAAAGTAACATTTTTATTGTTTTGAAAAAAAAACTACATTAGAATCTAGTCATGTAGCCAATTGAAAAATTATTTTCATAAAGATACATTGAACATATCAATTTGTGTTGTAATTCAGGGATTTTTCATTTATAGTTATATAGAATAATATAAATACAAAAAAAAAAATAGAATATCTTGATTAACAATATAACCACAGTATACCAAAAAGTAAAAAGGAGTCTTTTATTATTCTTAACAATTTCAAGTATAGTTATACCAATATTTTGATATAATAAAGTAACTAATCATATTTAAGTTTACAAAATATATATACTTTTTTAGCTTAAAATACCCACAATTTATGATCATTGTTTATTGTTATACCTTAAACAATGTAGATATTTTAAATTAACATTATTGCCATTATGCTGACAAATATTTACATTTATAATGTTTTAAGAAGGAACGTTTTTATTGTTTTGAAAACAAACTATATTAGAATCAGCCCATATAAGCCAATCGAAAAATTATTTTCATAATGAACCCTTGAACATAACAATTTGTGTTGTAATTCAGGGTTTTTTCATTTATAGTTATATAGAATAATATAAATACAAAAAAAAAATAGTATATCTTGATTAACAATATAACCCCACTATACCAAAAAGTAATGAAGGAGTTTTTTTTATACATTTTAATTAACAGTAAAGTAAAATCAATATTTTGATATCAAAAAGTAACTTATGATATTATACTTTACAAAATATATATACTTTCTTATCTAAAAATACCCACAGTTTATGATCATTGTTTATTATTATACCATAAAAAATGTAGATCATTTACATTAACATTATTGCCATTATGCTGACAAATATTAACATTTCAAATGTTTTAAGAAGTAACAGTTTATTGTTTTGAAAACAAACTACATAAGAATATAGTCATGTAGCCAATTGAAAAATTATTTTCATAAAGTTACATTGAACATATCAATTTGTGTTGTAATTCAGGGATTTTTCATTTATAGTTATATAGAATAATATAAATACAAAAAAGAAAAATAGAATATCTTGATTAACAATATAACCACACTATACCAAAAAGTAAAAAGGAGTCTTTTATTATTCTTAACAAATTCAAGTATAGTTATACCAATATTTTGATATAATAAAGTAACTAATCATATTTAAGTTTACAAAATATATATACTTTTTTAGCTTAAAATACCCACAGTTTATGATCATTGTTTATTGTCATACCTTAAACAATGTAGATATTTTAAATTAACATTATTGCCAATATGCTGACAAATATTAACATTTCAAATGTTTTAAGAAGTAACAGTTTATTGTTTTGAAAACAAAGTAAATTAGAATCAAATTATGTAAGCCAATTGTTAAAATTTTTCTCTTAAAGACATCTTGAACATAACAATTTGTGTTGTAATTCTGTCTTTTTTCACTTATTGTTATACAGAATTACATAAAAAAAAAAAAAAAAAAATAGAATATCTTGATTAACAATATACCAACACTATGCCAAAAAGTAATGAAGGAATCTTTTATTATTCTTAACAATTTCAAGTATAGTTATACCAATATTTTGATATAATAAAGTAACTAATCATATTTAAGTTTACAAAATATATATACTTTTTTAGCTTAAAATACCCACAGTTTATGATCATTGTTTATTGTCATACCTTAAACAATGTAGATCTTTTAAATTAACATTATAATTTGCCATTATATTGACAAATACTTATATTTCAAATGTTTTTAGAAGTAACATTTTTATTGTTTTGAAAAAAACTATATTAGAATCAGCCCATATAAGCCAATATAAGAATAATATAAATACAAAAAAAAAAAAAATGGAATATCTTGAATATCAATATAACCACATTATACCAAAAAGTAAAAATAGTCCTTTTTATACTTAACAATTAAAAGTAAAGAAATCCAATATTATGATAACAAAAAGTAAATAATGATATTTAACTTTACAAATTTTATATATTTTCTTAGCTTAAAATACCCACAGTTTATGATCATCATTCAGTATCATAACATAAACAATGTAGTTTTTGGCATTATTAACATAATTGCCATTATATTGAAAAATATTTACATTTCTAATGTTTTAAGAAGTAACATTTTTATTATATAAACTACATTAGAATCAAATTATGTAAGCCAATTGAGAAAATATGTATTTCATAGTACCCTTGAACATAACAATGTGTGTTGTAATTCTGGCTTTTTTCACTTATAGTTATATTGAATAATATAAATACAAAAAAAAAAATAGAATATCTTGATTAACCATATAACCACACTATACCAAAAAGTAATGATGGAGTCTTTTTTGTACTTGTTAATTAACAGTAAAGTAGCGGCGTCGCGGATTAATGCGATACAGTTCCCGTGGCGCCGTCGGTTGAAAGCTGGAAAAAAAAAAAAAAAATTAACAGTAAAGTAAAATCAATATTTTGATATCAAAAAGTAACTAATGATATTATACTTTACAAAATATATATACTTTCTTATCTTAAAATACCCACACTTTATGATCATTGTTCATTGTCATACCTTAAACAATGTATTTCTTTGACATTTTTAACATTATTGCCGTCATTTTGACAAATATTTACATTTCAAATGTTTTTAAAAGTAACATTTTTATTGTTTTGAAAAAAAAACTACATTAGAATCTAGTCATGTAGCCAATTGAAAAATTATTTTCATAAAGATACATTGAACATATCAATTTGTGTTGTAATTCAGGGATTTTTCATTTATAGTTATATAGAATAATATAAATAAAAAAAAAAAATAAAATATCTTGATTAACAATATAACCACACTATACCAAAAAGTAAAAAGGAGTCTTTTTATTCTTAACAATTTAAAGTATAGTTATACCAATATTTTGATATCATAAAGTAACTAATGATATTTAACTTTACAAATTTTATATATTTTCTTAGCTTAAAATACACACAGTTAATGATCATCATTCATTATCATAACATAAACAATGTATTTCTTTGACATTATTAACATTATTGCCATTATATTGACAAATACTTATAATTCAAATGTTTTTAGAAGTAACATTTTTATTGTTTTGAATAATAAACTACACTAGAATCAGTCATGTAAGCCAATTGTTAAAATATTTCTCTTAAAGAACTCTTATACATAACAATGTGTCTTGTAATTCAGGCTTTTTTCATTTATAGTTATATAGAATAATATAAATACAAAAAAAAAATAGTATATCTTGATTAACAATATAACCCCACTATACCAAAAAGTAATGAAGGAGTTTTTTTTATACATTTTAATTAACAGTAAAGTAAAATCAATATTTTGATATCAAAAAGTAACTTATGATATTATACTTTACAAAATATATATACTTTCTTATCTAAAAATACCCACAGTTTATGATCATTGTTTATTATTATACCATAAAAAATGTAGATCATTTACATTAACATTATTGCCATTATGCTGACAAATATTAACATTTCAAATGTTTTAAGAAGTAACAGTTTATTGTTTTGAAAACAAACTACATAAGAATATAGTCATGTAGCCAATTGAAAAATTATTTTCATAAAGTTACATTGAACATATCAATTTGTGTTGTAATTCAGGGATTTTTCATTTATAGTTATATAGAATAATATAAATACAAAAAAGAAAAATAGAATATCTTGATTAACAATATAACCACACTATACCAAAAAGTAAAAAGGAGTCTTTTATTATTCTTAACAAATTCAAGTATAGTTATACCAATATTTTGATATAATAAAGTAACTAATCATATTTAAGTTTACAAAATATATATACTTTTTAGCTTAAAATACCCACAGTTTATGATCATTGTTTATTGTCATACCTTAAACAATGTAGATATTTTAAATTAACATTATTGCCAATATGCTGACAAATATTAACATTTCAAATGTTTTAAGAAGTAACAGTTTATTGTTTTGAAAACAAAGTAAATTAGAATCAAATTATGTAAGCCAATTGTTAAAATTTTTCTCTTAAAGACATCTTGAACATAACAATTTGTGTTGTAATTCTGTCTTTTTTCACTTATTGTTATACAGAATTACATAAAAAAAAAAAAAAAAAAATAGAATATCTTGATTAACAATATACCAACACTATGCCAAAAAGTAATGAAGGAATCTTTTATTATTCTTAACAATTTCAAGTATAGTTATACCAATATTTTGATATAATAAAGTAACTAATCATATTTAAGTTTACAAAATATATATACTTTTTTAGCTTAAAATACCCACAGTTTATGATCATTGTTTATTGTCATACCTTAAACAATGTAGTTCTTTTACGTTAACATTATTGCCATTATGCTGACAAATATTTACATTTATAATGTTTTAAGAAGGAACGTTTTTATTGTTTTGAAAACAAACTATATTAGAATCAGCCCATATAAGCCAATCGAAAAATTATTTTCATAATGAACCCTTGAACATAACAATTTGTGTTGTAATTCAGGGTTTTTTCATTTATAGTTATATAGAATAATATAAATACAAAAAAAAAAATAGTATATCTTGATTAACAATATAACCACAGTATACCAAAAAGTAAATATAGTCCTTTTTATACTTAACAATTAAAAGTATAGTTATACAAATATTTTGACATCATAAAGTAACTAATGATATTTAAGTTTACAAAATATATATACTTTTTTAGCTTAAAATACCCACAGTTTATGATCATTGTTCACTGTCATACCTTAAACAATGTAGATCTTTTATATTACCATTATTGCCATTATGCCGACAATTATTAACATTTCAAATGTTTTAGGAAGTAACATTTTTATTGTTTTGAATACAGTTTTGACAAAATTGCGGCACCCAAATTGATTGCAATGAATATCTTCCTGTTGTATTCCGTATTGATTCAGAATGGTATGGAGTTGTACCAACTCATAGGGAAATAAAAAAAACACAAACATTAAAACCTTCCATTTCATGGACTTGGAACTACAAAAGTCCAGAACATTTTATGACAGCAAGAATCTACTCCCAAGACACTACGGTAGCGCTAAAAAAACCATCTATTGGTACCACAAGAATTCCAGACAGCACCAAAAAAATATAGCCAGGCAATCAATGGGGTTATTCATACGTAGACCAAGGATTACGTTTAAAAAGCTTAATCGATGAAATCACAATATCAAAAATAATGGAGGACAAACTATATGAAATGTGGAGATGGTTCACTACATTTGGATTTCGAAACTCTAAGGTATATTTTTTATCTGAAAAGCTATATCAATATTAATTAAAACCAGTATTAATACGACTATAATTTACCAAGCCTTTGGCTGGAGTATATAAAACTCATAGCAGGAATATTCCCCAACACAACAAACTATATTATGCACGACTTACACCAAAAAACTAAAAATAAAGAGCCAATATTACCGTATTACCAGGAACAAAAACACACAGAAAAAATAAAAACAGCAAGAAGAAAAATGTCTGTCTAATGAAAAAAAATGCATCCTTAAACCACCAACGCTGGTAACAAATAGCTAAAATAAAACTTATTATTATGTACCCATTAAAAACTTAGTACTTAGTAGTTAAACACATAGAATTAGTGCAGAACATATTTTCACATTATACAATTACATAGTTTATATTTTATATCAAATTGGATATTATGCAGTACAATTTACAATGATAAAGAACTATGTTAACAATAAAAACACTATTATCGCAGAATAGAATATTTAACCAATTCTGTATTATCATCATATTTTATCACCTGCTATTGATAATTCTCATTTTACACATGAAACAATTAACGTCAACAGCGCATTCTGGGGAGACTTCAATTAGTTTTCTACAAGTATTGAAAATATTATGTTAACAATTATGACAGTGACTACAACTTCGGCTCGGCGCCACAGGATAATATATTATATAATATTATGATTACCACGATCACAATTAATCATTGATGATATTGATACACTATAATGACATCGTATTCAAATTTATTTTAAATCGCGTAATTTAGTTATACTATTTTAAATTATTGTACCCGTTCACTTATCATTAAGTATATTGATCGAAAATCTAAATGTCCAATAAGTTATAATAATAAGTCAAATGTATGTAGAATTGAATTGCAAAAGTGGGTAAGTACATACATACGACAAGAATTTCTACACTTCAATACTCATAGTAATGTACAACTAATAAAGATCATCATTTATTATTCAGGTTAGGTTAGCCTAGTTTTGAATCTACTCTACTCAATTAAATGAATAAACACACACAAAATATATATAAAAAAAGGAAACTTATAAAATGTACATCTTATAATGCAAAATTATGTAATCTGGTTCTACCATTGATTTTGTACAAAAATATTGTATAATGTTATAAGGACAAGACATATAAAAGGTATGGGGATGAAATAATAGCCACTTATTATAACTAATACTAGAAAGAGTGCCATCATCATAACCCTCAGTATATATATATATTATATTATAATATTATATGTACCACCAAACAAATGCATATATCATAATAAAGACATCTATTTGTCATATAGAGTTATGTACATATCTAAATAAAGTGTTACATCGGCTCGGACGATACATACCGACCATCAGCACGACAAACACAACTGCACTCTACTTACCTACGCCCTAGATCACGGTAATTTTTACCTGCTTAACATACTGAAATTGAATTGTTCATCATCATATCATAAAACATGGAGTTCATTGACATTGATGACATTATATTGACAAATATTTACATTTAAGTGCATTAAAAAGTAACATTTTTACTGTTTTGAAAACTAACTATATTAGAATCAGCCCTTGTAAGCCATTTCATAATTGATATCTCATAAAGAAACATTGGACATAACAATGTGTAAAAGTAAAAACAATATTTTTTATTTTTTAAATAATTTTAATAAAAAGTAAAGGAAAACCAATATTTTGATATAAAAAAGTAACTTATAATATTAAATTTTTTTAAACATTACAAAATATAAATAATTTCATTGCTTAAAATACAAACAGTTTATGATCATTGTTCATTATCATGACATAAACAATGTAGCTCTTTGACATTATTAACATTATTGCCATTATATTGACAAATATTTACATTTCAAATGTTTTAAGAAGTAACATTTTTATTGCTTTGAAAAAAAAACTATATTAGAATCAGCCCTTGTAAGCCACAGTTCAAATACCCACACTTTATGATTATTGTTCATTATCATATTGATTACAATATAGGTTTTGCCAATATAAAATTTTAAATATGAATAAAAATTTTAAATATTTCAGATGTGTTTAATGAAAAATGATGGAGACAATAGACTGTGTGCTCAGCAAAAATGTTCCGGTCCAAACCAGTTCATTTAGATTACAATCAAGTTTTGTAAGTATGGTACATGCATTTCTATTTTATAATTATATTCTTAGACCGTAGCTACTACTATAGTTTTGAGCTTTTATGCAGGAAACACAATTGTTAACAATGATATTAAATGCTTAGGAAACATCGAAAATAATGATTTGAATAAGTATAATATGTTTGATACAGATCTTTTATGTTCTTTTATAATTGACAACATAACACTCTTAACACTTCCATGCATATACTATTCGAGTTGCTGTCCACAGCTTATAATAAATATGTTAATTTTATGATCTGATCATTTTATATATTTTTATTATTAACATATTTACATTTCAAATTTATTCAGAACATACATTTTAATTGATTTCAAAACAAAGTAAATAAAAATCAGCTCATGTAAGCCAATTGAAAAATTATGTTCATAAAGTTACATTGAACGTATCAATTTGTGTTGTAATTCAGGCTTTTTCATTTATAGTTATATAGAATAATATAAATTCAAAAAAAAAAATAGAATATCTTGATTAACAATATAACCACACTATACCAAAAAGTAATGAAGGAGATTTTTTTATTCTTAACAATTTAAAGTATAGTTATACCAATATTTTGATATCACAAAGTAACTAATCATATTTAAGTTTACAAAATATATATACTTTTTTAGCTTAAAATACCCACAGTTTATGATCATTGTTCATTATCATACCTTAAACAATGTAGATATTTTAAATTAACATTATTGCCATTATGCTGACAAATATTAACATTTCAAATGTATTAAGAAGTAACAGTTTATTGTTTTGAAACAAACTAAATAAGAATCAAATTATGTAAGCCAATTGTTAAAATTTTTCTCTTAAAGACATCTTGAACATAACAATTTGTGTTGTTATTCTGGCTTTTTTCACTTATTGTTATACAGAATTACATAAAAAAAAAAAAAAAATAAATAGAATATCTTGATTAACAATATACCAACTCTATGCCAAAAAGTAATGAAGGAGTCTTTTTTATTCTTAACAAATTAAAGTATAGTTATACCAATATTTTGATATCATAAAGTAACTAATGATATTTAACTTTACAAATTTTATTTATTTTCTTAGCTTAAAATACCCACAATTTATGATCATCATTTATTATCATAACATAAACAATTTAGTTCTTTGACATTATTAACATTATTGCCGTTATTTTGACAAATATTTACATTTTAAATGATTTAAGAAGTAATGTTTTTATTGTTTTGAAAACTGTTGCATATTCAGCATTTATAATTTATATTGTGTACTAAACGTTTATATTAATAATAATAATCATAAGTATCATATTACGATCGGTGGGGATTGTCCATCGGTCATTAGCAAGTAGACAATATTAATGTACGTCATTACGATTTATATGTTTGACAATAAAAGACTATAATTCACGTTTGTGTTATTATTCATATTAATGATACACAACAAATTGGCGACGAAGATAACAATAGTTTAATCGTAATCATTATTGCTTTAGAAGTTTCAAGTGTTAAGTGTATTCATACTAATACAAAATGACATCTCCAAAGCCTGAGTCTATAATAAACTTCAATCAAGTTATTGGGTCACCAGGAACATTTGAAACAGGTATGGATATTACAATTTTCGAGTCAAAATTAACAAATTTTTTTTTGGTCAATTCAATCGAAAACAACATTCAAAAAAGAGCAATATTACTGTCATCGGTCAGTGAGGAAATTCATAAAGAGCTTTTTAGTTTATGTGTTCCTAGCACGCCTAACGATATTGAGTATGATACTCTTATGAAAAGTTTAAACAAGTATTTCAAACCAATTAAGTCCTACTTTGCGGCTAGGTATAACTTTTATCAGGCTAAACAAAGACAGGACGAATCTGTGTGCCAATGGGGTGCACATGTTAAGAATCTTGCTTCAAAATGTGGTTTTTCGTCGGAACTATCAACGGTCATCCGGGACATATTCGTTGTCGGTATGGGTTCAGGACCAATACAAGATCGTCTGTTAGAAGAAGATGCTTCAAAAGTTGGAGTAACGTATTCAATTTTAATAGAAATTGCAACAGCCAAAGAAGCAGCAATGAATGACAAATGTGGTTGGAAAAAAGAAGAATGCGCAGATTTGAAGTACCAGAAGAAAAATAATGGACACTTTCAAGCCAAGCAGGGTTTCAACGCATCCAAGGAACAGAAAACCAAATGCGGGATTTGTGGCCGTTCCAACCATCTTCAAAAAGATTGTAGATACAAGGACTACCAATGTAACAATTGCGGTGAAAAGGGTCATTTGTCTACCGTATGTAAAAAGGGTAAGAAAGAAACAAAAAATAGTAAAACACAAAATAAATTTTTATCTAATAACGACGATGATGACGAAACAGTTAATCATGATCTTTCTAATACTTTTTTTTCTATAATCGATCAACATTCAGCGGTGAAACCGTTTATGGTAAATTTAATCGTAGAAAATAACAATGTTAACTTTGAAATTGACACCGGTTCACAACACAGCGTAATTTCAAAAAGATTATATCGTCAACTGTTTAGTCACATCGAATTAAAAAAAAACGACATTTCACTATCTGATTACGTCGGCAATGACATTAAACCGATGGGAAAAATATTTGTCGATTCGCAGTACCAAAACAAAAAATTTACTATGTGTCTTTATGTAATCGAAAATGGTGGTCCGCCACTAATAGGTCGAAATTATATAAAAAATATAAAATGTTCTACGTTATTTAATATTGAAAATGACGTAAGTGTCGATAGTATTACAAGTAAATATAACAATGTTTTTAAAGATGAAGTAGGTACTTTTAACAAATACGAAATTTCATTAAATATCAAAGCAGGGGCGGTACAAAAATTTTACAAACCAAGGTCTATTCCTTTAGCATTAAAAGGCAAAGTTGAAACCGAAATAGAGCGTTTAGTTAAAAGTAATATTTTATTTCCCGTCGACCATAGTGAATGGGCAACTCCAATTGTACCAATATTAAAACCGGACGGCACAGTTAGAATTTGTGGGGATTTTAAAATAACAATAAATCCAGTATTAGAAGGGACCGAATATCCGCTTCCAAAAATAGAACATTTGTATGCAAATATTAGTGGTTCAAAATATTTTTCAAAAATAGATTTAAAAGACGCATACCAACAAATGGTTATTAAAGAATCTGATCGCAAATATACCACTATTAATACACACAAAGGTTTATTTAGCTATACCCGTAACCCTTTCGGTATAAAATCATCGGCAGGGGAGTTCCAAAAAGCTATGGAAACTTGCACAGCAGGTCTTGAGGGCATAGGCATATTCCAAGATGATATAATTGTTGCAGGATCTACTATCACAGAGCACAATGCTCGTCTAGAAAAATTACTAAATGTATTGTCAAATACAGGTTTAAGAGTAAAGTTGAATAAGTGCAAATTTATGCAAAAATCAATTGAATATTTGGGTCACAGGTTAGATGAAAATGGTTTACACACAGATGTTATATAAGCAACGCAACTGTCCCAGAAAATAAAACATTGCTAAAATCATTTTTAGGTTTAGTTACGTATTATATAAAATTTATACCAAACGCTGCAAATATTTTAAAACCATTGTACATGCTTTTACGCAACGGCAATGAATGAAATTGGACACCAGAATGTGACAAAGCATTCAATAGAGTTAAACAAATTTTAATTTCGAAACCCGTTTTAGCACATTATGATCATAATTTTCCGTTAAAACTCGAAGTAGACGCATCATCGTATGCTCTAGGTGCAGTAATTTCGCATGTATACCCAGATCGAACAGAAAAACCCATAGCCTATGCATCAAGAGTTCTGTCTGAGTCAGAGTGTAAATTTCCACAAATTGAAAAAGAAGCTTTGGCAATTATTTACGGCGTTACAAAATTTTACGACTATTTATACGGTAGGCATTTCCTATTAGAAACTGACCATAAACCGTTAATATACATTTTTGGCGATAAAAAAGGCATCCCAATCTACGCTGCTAATCGTTTACAACGATGGGCCTATGTTCTGTCATCGTTTGATTTCGAAATAAAATATGTAAAATCTGAAAATAATACTGCCGATTTTTTATCACGAATTAAAATTTCAAAATCAAAAATCGATAATCAAAACGAAGAATGTATTAGTCTTAATTTTATCCACGAACAATCACCTTTCACTCTAGACTGGTCTAAAATAAAAATTGAAACATGCAGAGACCCAATTTTCGCCAAGGTATTAAACGCAGTCAAAACAGGAGAATGGAACAGTGATTTTTCTAACAAACTAGAACTTAAATCTTATAATTCACGAAAAACTCAAATCTCAATGGAACAAGGATGCCTATTATGGGGTTACCGTGTTATTATACCAGCTAAATTTCGAAATAATATACTAAGCGAACTTCATTCATGCCACATGGGTTCTTCTAGTATGAAAAGTTTAGCGAGATCATATTTTAGGTGGCCAGGAATGGATAAGGAAATCGAAAATATTACGCAAAATTGCGACAATTGTATTAACGTTAGGCAAAACCCACAAAAATCTATTATATCTCCTTGGAAGTGGCCAGAAAAACCGTGGACTAGAGTGCATTGCGATTTTCTCGGACCATTTCAAAATAAATATTTTTTTGTCATAGTTGACGCAACCACAAAATGGTTAGAAGTATTTCAAGTAAATTCCATGACAGCAGAAATTGTCATTCAAAAATTTTCAGAAACTATAGCACGATTTGGCATTCCAAAAACAATTACATCAGATGGTGCAAAATGTTTCACAGGTTTTGAATTTCAAGCATATTGCAAAAATCTAGGTATTAGACATATGACAGGTGCACCATTTCACCCAGAATCGAACGGCTGTGCTGAATTGGCAGTCAAAACAGTAAAAAATTTCTTTAAAAAATGCTCGTCTGCACAATCCCAATTAAATAAATTTCTCTTGATGTATCGTAATACACCGCATTCAACAACACGAGAAACGCCAGCTCAGCTAATGTTAGGTTGATCAACACGTTTACAATTTGACGCGTTAATGCCAAATACAAGCGAAGTAGTTATTGAGCGACAAATATCACAAATAAACAATGGTGGTAATAGGGCAGTATCTTTTAATATAGGCGATAATGTATTAGCTAGAGATTATAGGAATACTAACAATAAATGGCAAAATGGTAAAATTATCAAATGCATTAGTTACAACATGTATGACATAGAACTTGATGACGGGACTATTTGGAAAAGACATAATGATCAACTACTCATCGATAAATCGTCAACACATTCAAATAATTCTATTTCTCTTACACCGGCTAGACAAACAAATGAAAATTCTAAAAATACTGAAACAGTAGGTGAAAATCAAAATCCCGATCCGGTCGATCCCGTAATAGTAAATAAAACACCCAGACCAATTAGATTTAGAAAACCACCTCAGCGATATTCTCCAAGTGATTATGCATAGTGCAATAATTGCAATAATTAATTATTAATTATATCAATTAATATAAATAATAAATAAATAATAATAATAACTACCTACTAAAACTACTAACATAGTAATTAAGCACTATACAAAATTACAAAATACTGTATATTTTTTTTTATTTTTTTTAAAGGAAAGAGATGTTGCATATTCAGCATTTATAATTTATATTGTATACTAAACGTTTATATTAATAATAATAATCATAAGTATCATATTACGACCGGTGGGGATTGTCCATCGGTCATTAGCAAGTAGACAATATTAATGTACGTCATTACGATTTATATGTTTGACAATAAAAGACTATAATTCACGTTTGTGTTATTATTCATATTAATGATACACAACAAAAACAAAACTACATTAGAATCAAATTATGTAAGACAATTGTTAAAATTTTTCTCTTAAAGACATCTTGAACGTAACAATTTGTGT
>JANEHU010001938.1:0-36386 GCA_027563435.1 Nasonovia ribisnigri | reverse complement strand
TGTCGCTCTGCTGTACAAGTAGATCACTGTATAATGGATGGTATTAAATTTGGATTCAATGATATAATATCATTGTATACGAAAAACGATTCTGAGCAGAGACGGCAGTCAGTCTAGGATATTTTAAATTATATTGTTATTTTACGGTAGCTGCTAAGTTTAATTAATATTATTTATATTATTTAATTATTAACCTAAAATTATCAGTGATGCTTGAAAAATATTATAATATATACTTTTTACTCGTTAAAATTGATTTTAATATGTAATTTCGTCCAAATTTGAACTTAAAATGTAAATGTCTGTAAAAAATAACTGTGTTTAAATATTTTATAGATTTCTTGATTACTGCAGTATGTACTATTGTTGAATCTTATTTTTAGAATTTTCAATCCTTAGTTAGAAAACTGAACGATATAATTGTTTAATTACAATGATTGATAATTTTCGAGATTTTGATAAATTTTGTCAAAATTCGAACTTTAAATGATTATAAAAAAATGTGTGCCTATGTATTTTTAATATTTTCAATTGCTATTGTAATAATATATCAGGAGCCTTGTATTAAATTTTCATTATTTTTGGCCCAACAAATAAAATGTAATTGATATTAATACCTAGAAAAAAAAACTAAAAAATTTGAAAACTGAAATCGTCCGTAAAAGCTGAAAAACAGTCAAAATATATTCAAAATTAGATGGTGTATAGAAATAGCTTATATAAACATTCAGTGAAATTTTCATGCATCTACAGTTATTTGTTTTTGAATTGCAACAAAATAAGAAAATCGCTACATGAGAAATCGAGTGAATATCTAATCTTGTACAAATTTGAACTTAAAATGCTCATAAAAATTTATGGTGACTTGCTTATAAACATTTTTTATTGATAAAATTAGGCAAACTTATGAGAATCTTGTATTACATTTTCAAATCTTAGATTTAAAAAAAAATTTTATGAATTTCTAACTCAAAATAAATTGCACATTTTCGTCATTTTTACGTATTTTGTCAAAATTTGAACTTTGATTACATATAAATAAAATTGTGACTACGGATTTTTAATATTTTTCATCTGCCTTTGAAACTATATATTAGAAGCCTACTATTAAATTTTCAAGATTTTTTACCCAACAAATAAAATTTTATTGACATTTATAGAAAAAAAAACTAAAAAAATTGGAAACTGAAAATGTCCGTTAACAGCTCAAAATAAGTCAGAATATTTTGAAAATGCTATGGTGTGTAGAAAATGCTTATATAAACATTCGGTCAAAATTTCATGTCTCTACGGTCATTTCTTTTAGAGTTATACCAAAAACCAAAATCGATTTTGTCGAAAATTGGTTTTCCGTAAAAATTCCCGTTTTTCCCAAAATTTTTCATTTGTTTTTCCAGGCGCTCATGAAAACTACTGGGAAATTTTGACTTTTGACCCCCCAAAGTACCAACTAGATTCACTTTCCTATCAGAAAAGGTACTATTGAAGAAAATCGAAGCATTTTTTCTGTCCTAAAACGTGATGACAGACACAAAAATAAAAAAAAAAATAAAAAAAAAAAAAAAAAAACACACATCATTGTAAAATCAATACATTCATCGCTCCGCTCAGAATCTAAAATTATTACAATACAAATCTAATATTTTATATATTTATATGAAATAATAAATGGGTGCAACACAAAATTCTGACCAGCTGCACTCGCATATATACTTCATTTAATATTTCTAATAATAATATACACCACTACCTATTTTATGTCTACAATATCACGTAGGTAGGTAATACCTACTACCTAGTAGTAGGTATATATTATAGTGTATTATGCGTTCGTGCTAATATTTCTTGCATCTGCCATATTGTGCATATCATAAAGCGGTCCTCCACGTTAATTTTGCATTATACAACTATAACCGGCAACGCGCACGCTTAAATAGGTACCTACCTCTACGCGCAGTATGGCACGAAGGGTTGGCAGTTTTTGTTCTCATTGTGTATAAATCTGTATCTCATTTGAATTTTTTTCTATAGGTCATTGAGCCCCCCCCCCCACCCTACCCCAACCACCGTGTCCGACCGCGGGCTGTATTGTTTTGTTTTTTTATGCACACATTCATACACCTGGCCAACACGCCGTTTAATCTATGCCGGGAGAAGGGTTGTGTCGCGCGCGCTAGGCCCGTTTGTCCTTATAATATTATAATATATACAACGACTGAACAACCGGTCCCGAATTTGATTTCACGCTACGATGACGTGGCACGCGACCGGCGATGTGCGGGGACTGCCTATTGAAAATTCATTTTTTTCATTCGCCAAAGGTATATGAGTGAAAACCTACAGTACCATTCGTACGAGCATAACGGTCATCGCCGCCGCACAATACCAGACAAGGCGTGTAGTATAGTTTTAAAATCAGTTCAAATCAATTTTTTGAACGAAAAAATTATGTTAAATTTTACTCTATGATTTTTTATAATAAAGTACTTATGAAATCAAATAGCTTTGGACTGTACCTATACTCGCATAACGTATATGCATATTTACTTTACGAAAAGATTATATTTTAACAAGAGTTATATATGGTTTTTATATATATAGCCGGAGATTTTGGTTCCAATTTTATCATACCTATAGCTGTTTTGAAGCCAACAATTTCGTTGGGATTTTTTTTACACATGGTTGGTTTTGAAATTGACTTTTAGATATAGGTGAAGAAACAAACATTGAAACATTTAATAAAGACAAAACATTAATTTTATGTCACACCAAGGACAATATTAAAACTTTATTTGACTTTAATATAAACTTACAAAATGTTTATAGTACCGTCCAATAATCCAATTACTTTAGATTACTTTGGCCACTTTCAAATTATAGTTGTAAATCACATTTAAATTATTAAACTGAAGTAATTCCATATGATTAAATATGATAAAAAATACTTAACTATTGCTATATATTATCAGGGAGTAAATTATTATTATTACCTATTATTATTTCACCGCGAAAAAAAAATAGTTTTGAAATAACTTCATCGGATAGGTGAATCTTTGAACCACAATTTTACATGATCAGTCAAGCCAGTTAAAGTTTTGTTTGGTGTTCAATATCTTTACAGGACTTGTATGCAGTGCGAACATTTAGAAAATACAAAAAACCATTTTGAATAAATCTTCTTTAAGTTTATTTTGAAACTACACGCCTCACTTACATATTATTATGTTTGCATTATTTTATCAGTCTTCAGATTGTATTTAAAAAATAAAAATATATTATCTTCAACGGTTACCCGGCATAAATTGATCTGATCTATATACACTATACTGTGTCCAGAATTTAGTTGGTACCTAATCATATTTTACATTATTTACAACAAGCAAAATATATTATGTTTTTTGGGTAAAAAAAAAATATATATAGACATAATTTTTATTATTATGCTTAACTAGGTACCTTTTTTATTTTTCAAATAGCTGGTAGAACACAATAAATTATTTTTATATTTTTATTTTTTACCACAAGGTCCAAAAATAATATATTTTATTTCTACAATTTAATGTGCGAGAAGAATACCTTGAATTCTCTATCCTAACATAATCACGTACATACTATAACTACAGTGTCATGTGATATTACTACGTATAAAACGATCCAGTAATATAATTTTTTTCGACGGGAACGAAGTCGACAATTTTTAATCCGATTTCACGCGATGACGGCGTGTGTGATATTTTTTTGAACAAAAAGCTAACGTTCCCGTGATATTTTCAGTGAAAAAACGAGGGGCGGTATAATAGAAGTGTATAAATCGCGTTGTTCCGAAAACAAAAAGCTAACCATCGAACAAAACTTTCTCTCTGCCTACATAGAATGTGTATAAATAACATACAAATTTGCACGTGGAAAATACAGATCTAAACCTACAGCGCTCCAGCAGCAGTCCAGTCGATTGTGGATCGAACATGCTATAAATGCGCTTATATATGTAATTATTATTATTATATTTCATGCGATACGCAAAACGCAAAGACGACGGGTGAAAGGAAAAAAAATGGGCAAAAAAGGTCGGGTAGGTTTTTTTTTAACAATTATTACAGTGTATTTCATATTATATATATTTGTGTATGTTGTATTCAATTTTTCACTGGCATGTTATTTTCGCGGTTCATCGGAGCGGAGTGTTGTCCGCTGGCCAGAGGATGAGGGGTTGACCGGATAAAAGGTGTATATATACAATTTATGTGTGGTGTGTTTGTGTGTGTAAGTATAATAATCGCGCTCGTTGCAGTATACGACGGGACGTCTGGTGATGTATGTGTAATATACATACAATAATAAATAATATATTTTAATGCGTACGCGTGTCTGTTTATCATTATCATTATCACCGGACCGTGTTGCGCACGCCGTACATATTATATTATTATAATATATACGGCTATCGCGTCGGTCGCACGCGTGCATGGCGGCGACTGTGGCGTAGGATTGTTTGACTTAGGGTGTCGACTAGGATACAGTACCTACATAACGTCTATACAATATTATATAATAGTGGGTAACCACTAACCAGGTTTAAAATGCGATATGGATCGTTTAGGGTATATATTATGAGTAAAAACGAAAATTATGGCGGTTTAAGTCTAGAAAGTCATCATGTTATACTTAAAATATTTTAAGAAATGCGATCGTTTTCGTGAAATTTTGTAAAATAAAAGATACCTAGCTTAAAAGCAACCATAACATTTTAAATCGGAACAGTTCTGATAAAATACAAGATGATTCACCAACAAGCGCACTCCCCCCGTTTTTTTTTTATTAATGAATTTATTTATATTCTGATTTTTGAAACGGTATGTTTGCGCGTGACTTAAAAGTACGTCCGTAGCAGTGAAAGGGTTAAATATAATTAAATACCATGTACCTATTAAAAAAATCTTGGGAATATTTATAGGTACTACTTAAGGAGTGTCTTGCGGCGATACAAACTTCAAATTTTCATTGCCCCAATATCTTCGAAATGCATTATCATGAACATATTATTATACTAAGTAGATAAATTTAAATAAGTAACTCATAAACTACTTGTTCAAAGTTTTGATTTTGATACTAAAACAATATCAGGAAAAATATCCACTAAATAGGTTAGATGGTTTTCGTTTGAAAAACAGAAGTGTGTATATCCACAGGAGACTCCATGATCATTGATCTTTAAGTAAATTCAAAAATCAGATTTTATGTAACTGGTTATCGTTGACAAAATACGTATATGATATCCGGAATGACTTTTTATATTAATGATTTATCGTTATCTTCTATGCGTATGAATTATTTAAAAAGTATGACACCTATAATTTAAATTTGCAAGTGTAAGTACAATAAACCATGCGTATATTGTGTTGAAACAAAAAATAATACTTTATTTTGTGTTCATTTTTGTTTTCATTGTATATCATGTATACATTTAAAATTTTTTTGTCAGTATTTTAGCCTAGAGCCGTTTTAAAACCGCCAGTCGACTGTATTTATTATACATAATATATTATGCTGCGTATACTCTATGCCTGTGTAGGTATACATTATTATAGCATGGGTCTTCCGTGTTGTATATAGCCATATAGGTATAGAAGGTATATATTAGGATCTATATATAGTGGCGTGGAGAAGAGAGGCGGTCGGTGTTGCCTACGATACCTTATAAAGGGGTGGTTATATGGTCGTGTTTCGTTGTAGCTCATACCTATTTATTATATTTAAAAATCAGATTTTGTAAAGAAATTCAATTTAAATATTACATAACGGATCGATCCAATGCAAGACGACCAGAAGGGTATACCGTTCGGCGAGTGTTGATCGATGCCGCGAATGTTAACGGGCCCGTTCTTTAAAATCTAAATTTCATCATACTAGGTGCTGGGCCGGTATATAGGTATATTACATGTTTACGTTACTTTTACATATACACATGAATTATAATTTTATGAATATTTGTTTAATACCGGTGAGTGGCCTTTATAATCATATAGGTACGTATAATATGTGAGCACCCGTTGACCGTGACGTCACGGGACCTGGGACAGCCGAAAAAGTAGCAGTAACAGCAGCAGCAGCCCCCTATTCCCGGGTGGGGAGGTGGTGGGGGAGGTAATACTACGACACAGGCGGCACGCGAGCAGCTGACGGCCGGCCGCGCGCGACCCTACAATATAATATGTACATATCGTCGCGACGGAATCGAGACAACAATAATGTACGCGAGCGTACTATTACCCTCTCACTATGTATATAATAATAGTAATAATAATAATAATAATAATAATATATAATTCGACAATAGGTCCAGCGAATGGGGTGAGTTCGTTCACCTGGGTCGCCGCTGACACCCTATTTATGTGTCTATAAAATAATATTATATATTATTATTATATAACTGCAGCATGCATTTTGTATCTCGCCATGGGTAGGTTACCTTTATTCGCGACGCGACGTGTTGTATAACGATAATAATAATAACCCGAAAAATTCGTACCCGCTGTCCACCTACCTAAGCTGAAAATGTATATATTATATTGGTGCGAGATTTGTTGTCTACCCCTTTTTACTCGGGAGCGACCGACCACGGCTGCTGTTGCTGCCGTCAGACCAGCGGCGCAACCTAACCCATATATAATATTATTATATTTTGTACAATAACGATATGGACTGCAGCACTAACGTCAGGTCCGCATGATTATGTTCCAGCGCTATTCAAAAGAGCCACCGCGAAGACAATATTAATATATTATAATAATTATGATGATAAGTGTCATCGTGCCTACAAAACCTAACCTACGCGACTACACTGTCTAGCGACGCACGCGCCTTATACTCGAAAGCTAAATGCTACCATGGTACATAATAAATTATTGATGATACAAATTAATTATCAATGCTTAAATAATAATTTATGATAAATATGAATACATGGTATCATATTTTGTACAAAAACTCTGTATACTGCAGCACTAACGTCGGGTCTGCGTGATGATTATGGTCGAACGCTATATTTAAAGTAGCCGTAACGAAAACTATAATATTACTACCACGATATTGTTTACAACACTACAAAACGTTATATCTACAGAACTATACTAATATGCTATACTATACTAATACGACTACACTGACTATATTATGTCGACATATGCACGTTATACTCGAAAACTGTTTGCTATACCATGTGTCCAGGTATCATATTATGTAGTCTTGGTGTACTAAACACGAATGTATCCACACCGTACAAATATATATGTATTATATTTTAATTATTACAATCGAACATTTTTCTACCCCATCGGATTCTATCATAGGACATCCTGAGTTATGCTGGACAAGAAAAATACGTAATCGTGGTCTTGTATTGTTAAATATTATTACAGAAGGTATATTACATGACGCACCGCGATTCTCGCCTCCCTGTGAAGTTTACGCAGACAAAGTTCAATTCACGTTCTCAAATTCCGTTTGCGTCCGTCCTCCTGAAAGGACACGGCAGTAATACGATAGTTTTTGAGGACATGTCGTTTCAGCGTAACCCTTTAATACTACCTTTGCATACATATGTTTATGTACATTTTACGATGATGGGTAAACCACATTAGTATTATAATGTATACACAAAAAAAAATATTATTATAATAGTATACCACCATTATAGTAGTGGCTATGCGGAATAATAATATATACTACAATTATCAAGCGAATCTATATTGTCGCGTTTGCGGCAGTGGTAGGAAATTTAAGACATCTAAATGATTACAAGACAATTTGAGGAAATAATTTTATTTCCAGTCCGTTGAAAAAAAATTGTGAAAATAAAAGAAAAAAAGGGGGTCAAGTGGATGTCGCTCTGCTGTACAGTAGGTTACAAGTAGGTCACTGTATAATGGATGGTATTAAATTTGAATTCAATAATATCATTGTATACGAAAAACGATTCTAAGCGGAGACGGTATGTCAGTCTAGGATATTTTAAATTATATTGATATTGTTATTTTACGGTAGCTGCTAAGTTGAATTAATATTATTCATATTATTTAATTATTAACCTTAAATTATCAGTGATGCTAGAAAAATATTATATACTTGTACTCGTTAAAATTGATTTTAATATGTAATTTCGTCCAAATTTGAACTTAAAATGTCTGTAAAAAATAACTGTGTTTAAATATTTTTTAGATTTCTTGATTACAGTATTTACTATTTATTAGAATCTTTATTTTAAATTTTCAATCTTTAGTTATAAAAACTGACCATTTTATAATTGTTTAATTACAATGATTGATAATTTTCGAGATTTTGATGAATTTTGTCAAAATTCAAACTTTAAATGATTATAAAAAAAATGTGTGCCTATGTATTTTTAATATTTTTCAATTGCTATTGTAACAATATATCAGAAGCCTTGTATTAAATTTTCATTATTTTTGGCCCAACAAATAAAATTTTATTGATATTAATAGAAAAAAAAACTAAAAAATTTGAAAATTGAAATCGTCCGTAAAAAGCTGAAAAACAGTCAAAATATATTCAAAATTAGATGGTGTATAGAAATAGCTTATATAAACATTAAGTGAAATTTTCATGCATCTACAGTTATTTGTTTTTGAATTGCAACAAAATAAGAAAAGCGCTACATGAGAAATCGAGTGAATATCTAATCTTGTACAAATTTGAACTTAAAATGCTCATAAAAATTTATTATAACTTGCTTATAAACTTTTTTTTATTGATAAAATTAGGCAAACTTATGAGGAATCTTGTATTACATTTTCAAATCTTAGATTTAAAAAGAAAAATTTTTATGAATTTCTAACTCAAAATAAATTGCACATTTTCGTCATTTTTACGTATTTTGTCAAAATTTGAACTTTGGTTACCTATAAATAAAAATTGTGACTACGGATTTTTAATATTTTTCATCTGCCTTTGAAACTATATATTAGAAGCCTACTATTAAATTTTCAAGATATTTTACCCAACAAATAAAATTTTATTGACATTTACAGAAAAAAAAACTAAAAAAATTGGAAACTGAAAATGTCCGTTAACAGCTCAAAATAAGTCAGAATATTTTGGAAATGCTATGGTGTGTAGAAAATGCATATATAAACATTCGGTCAAAATTTCATGTCTCTACGGTCATTTCTTTTAGAGTTATACCAAAAACCAAAATCGATTTTGTCGAAAATTGGTTTTCCGTAAAAATTCCCGTTTTTCCCTTAATTTTTCATTTGTTTTTCCAGGCGCTCATGAAAACTACTGGGAAATTTTGACTTTTGACCCCCCAAAGTACCAACTAGATTCACTTTCCTATCAGAAAAGGTACTATTGAAGAAAATCGAAGCATTTTTACTGTCCTAAAACGTGATGACAGACACAAAAATAAAAAATAAAATAAAAAAAAAACACACATCATTGTAAAATCAATACATTCATCGCTCCCTTCAGAATCTAAAATCGATAGTGTTGAAATACCAAAGACATCAAAAGGTAAGTACAAAATCAGAAACAAATAACGAGGTACCGATCAAATTAAATTACTCGCTAAGAATTCATTAAAAGCATGTGTAATAATTTTAAAAATGAAGTGTAGGTATTAATAAATATATTTTGAACGATTAAAATCGATTTCATTATATGTGAAAATTTTTATTATGAGGTAAATTTGATTTTTTAATGATAAGTTTCTATAAATATTGTAAACTAAATTTTAAATTTGTTTAATTTACCACTTTTGCGAAAAAAAATATTTTTGAAAAACAAAGATCGTGGTGTTTTCTGGATAACGCTAATGTTACTCAAATAATATAATCATTGCCAACTTAATTTTAAATTGGTCTAAACTACTCTGGGCGAAACGGGAATCATATAAAAAAAAAAAATTTGAGCGAAACGGGTACCCGGGCGAAACGAGTCCCTTCCGACGATCCGTGTAAGCTAAATACTATTACGATGAATATATATATATATTATATATACATATTTTTTAATTTGTATAGATGTTAAGTATTGGCAACTATGGCCATTCGCATTTTGTAGGGGGTTACGGTTGGTTGAGGAACACCTGTATGTGAGGCGAGGATTTGTCACTAAAACCCGGGTGGTCACCCATCTGGGAACTAGCGACGCCAGCCGATGCTTGACCTCAGAACATGTTAATGACTGAGGTAAATCACTGGGCCTCACCAGAACCTGATTTACATTTATGTCGTTCGATTTCCTCAGTTACTATATTATATTGCCACGCCAAAGTATCACACTTATAGTTTATTCACATTTATTTCGTATTTTTGAAATTAACGACTCGTTGGTATAATTAATAATAATATTATTATTTGCCCCACGCACCGTTACCTATATACCTACTCATAGGTATAAATAGATTTTATTATTATTTATTTCGTATTAAACTGAATGAAAGGTCCGAATAATAAATAAATAACAGACAATACGTCGGAAATTAGTATTGTATATGTATAGTATTTCTGATGCCTTAGGGCGTTGTGCGCGTATATACATAATCGAACAAACGTCATGCGATTGAGTTATTGTTGCGATTTACATATTCCGCGTATATATTTATGAATAATAAATAGGTTGCTTGTAAGTTTTTTTTTACCACGTTAAACGGACGAATGTATACTACTATTTTATATTATTTTACGAAATGTTGGAAAAAATAACCAGACTCCGCGCATTCTATACGAGACAATACAACGGCGACGTATATAAATAATATAAGTAATAAGAACTATGTATTTTTATGATTAATAATATATTTTGTTTCATGCAAATTAAAATAACCCTTTATACGTTAGGTACAAGTTATTATATAATTTTGTAGATTTTAAAACAGTAATTAATATTACAGTACGCAATTAGAGAAGTATTGAGTACTTATGAACCCCTAAACATCGATATTGCATTCAATGCATCCACGATCGAGGAGATTTGAACATTTAAAATTCTTAATGAATTCCGAGACATTTTTGAATGTGTAATACATTTTTATTCTAACAATAAATAAATTAACTCAAACTAATTATAATACCTAGTTAATATAATACAAGTATTGATTGTTGGAAAAATCGTTATAGAATTTTCTTCTCGATCAAATTATTTAAAAAAAAAAACTATAATACCGCTGTAAATGTTCTATTTTTATAATATTATACATTTCTAAAACTTTTACCTAAATGTTTTTCCACCCTCGAACACAATCTTGTATGATATACCATTTAATAATTTTATTTAAACTCTCGTATATTTTATCGCATTTATAGAGTCTCACTTTTGCCTGTAAGATGTTGCACTGGTATTTGGAGGTTTATTATATTTATGTGTTCGGGTATTTTTTTTTCAATTTTTCTATCGAATTATATCCGTATGGCTTGACATCCGAAACGAGATGAAGTGTCGAGATTTTTTTTCGGTAGCTCACGGCTCGTACCCTCGTATTATTCCAAATGGATTATTTCAATCCGAGTCATAAATATTTTAAGTCGTCAACATAACCGCAAGTTAAGTTAAATAAAAATACTGACACCGGTGTCTTATTATTTATTTTGAAAATAAAAACGCGTATTACTGTCTAATAGGAAAATATAATTATAATATAAAAATAATGCAAGAGAACAATATTTTAATTATATTATTGACGAATGTAATCAAAATAGACAAAATCGTTCAAAGTAAAAAAACGTTCTCTGTAATCATCACATCGATAGTCATCGATGTATAAGAGTCAAACTATCCGAAACAGACATTCCGTTGTAAAACGTCATTCGTCTATTACTCGATTTATGTTCTTAAATAATCATCCGTCCAGCAAAACTAAACCCTCTTATTATATAGCATGATATAGGTAACTAGTGGTGGTCAAATGATTTTGTCATTGTGTGGGAGGACTGGAGGCGGAAGATGTAGTTGATTTTTTAACATGCACTGTTTTATCATTAAAAAAATAATTTATAATTTATGTAGTTATAAATATTGAAAATAAAGATCATGGGGGAGGGGGAGGATATCTATTCCCTTCACCAGTCTTGTAAAGTACTTGAGTAAAAGTATTCAAATACTTTTTAAGTACTCAAATACATATTCTAAATACATTTGAAAAAAGTACTTGGGCACAGTATTTGAATACTTTTTTGAAAGTAGTTATCTGTATTTAAAATTAAATACTATTTTTAAATACTTTTTTCGTCTTTTTATCGTACTTTATGTGCAGGGACGCCAAATTTAAATAAAATAATACAAATTGTACAACATCTTTATTTATAGATCGTTCATCGTTGTGTATTACCAATACAGTATTGGTATATTGTAATATTTTTAGAGGCCTAAGTTATAGTATTTGATGGTACATACACCATAGACCAAAAAATGCTGCATTCTTATTCTAATGATTAAACTTATCTATAAGGTCATAATAGGTCAAGGTTAAAATGTAAGACATTTCAAAAAAAAAGAAAAAGTATTTGAAAGTATCGATAAATATTTTTTAAAAGTATTCGTAAGTATTCTGTACTTGAATACTTTTTAATAGTATCTTTTACAAGACTACCCTTCACCCACCACCGGTTGGAGGTTAACCTATAAAGTATAAATATTATCATAGTATAAGTGAATCATAATAATTTAAATATTGATTAGAAAAAATATGGTTTTCATAACGGTGAGCTGAATAATTCAATAATTTTCAACTGAATACGATGATACTACCCCGTGCTTACCCTCATGCTCTACTTACGTGCCTAAGTTTTGAATTCAAACAATAATAATATATCCTTTAGCTCAGATATATTATAATAAAGTGGCCGTTGTTGTATACACGGAACTGATTTTTTATTCTCTTAGCCCCGAGGTATTTTATGGCCTAAGTTTGAATATATATCTTTATATGCAGATAATTTCGGTTCAATTCAATATTTAAATATTATTTTGTTTTATACGTCGCACATAAAAATGCACGCGATATTTCACGTGATCGTATATTTACACATGTGGACTAACACGTAATATAAAAATCAATCGTCAAAATTCTGTGTCTATATATTATGACTATATATAATGTTCATCGATACTTACGGGTATAATCGGCAAATATATAGTTTTATCCAAAAGTTTATGAAGGTTTTTTTCCCCTATGATGACAACACTACACATATATAGATGATCTATAATGTTCTTTTCTTCAGAAATACGCGGTGCAAAACATAAATCGACCTACAGTATAATACATAATTTATATACTAAAAAATCTTGACGCTTGAACTTTTTTTAAAAAAAATTTTATTTTATTTTTATGTGAATAAATTTCGAGTGACGGCGTTAAATCGTAACACACATTAAATATTACATTTATCATTAACATCAGCTATCTACTAAAATCGTTATAACTTGACGAAAGAAATAATTTCGTGTACCTACGTAGCTTTTAATTTATATAGGTATTATTGTGTTTCTTATTCGGCATATCAGGGATAAGTTGAAATTAAAGACGTACATAAATTGTCCATAATAACACACCTGTCAACATTTATTTTCATTATGATTCTTGTAATAGGTATATAATTTATGGTTTTAGTGAGGGGCCCGAGGTCGTATATTTATACACAATATAATAAATAATTTAATATTGTAAATTTATTATTCCATTATTATTACAGGATACCAATTGTTTCACGATATTTTAACGGAATTGAAAATCAATTCAACCAACATCAACTAATTTTTAACGAGATTTTGGCCCAACATCATCAAACCAATTGAAAATTAAATCCATCAAAAGACGCTATGCCAGTGATATATTTTTATTTTACGTAGGAAACCTGCAAACTTATTCAAAACGTATCCGTCAACGTTTAATTTTAAAATTGATTATTTGGGCCAATATGCCATAGGTGTACCGATAGCCATTTTTTAGCCTAGAACAATGAACAGGTACCTATTATATTATACCTAAAACGTATGCTCAGTAACAAAATGAAAAATATAAGCATTATTTACGTTGTTGCGAATAATTAAATGTACGTTAGTCGTTTTTGTAAGTTTAGGTTTTATACAATATAAAGTCAATAATTGAATGGGGATCGAATTATCTAGTTTTATTTAAGCAAAAGTGAGGCAGACTTAAAGGCGATGAATATTATACTCGAAGTCATGAAGACTTATTTTATACTTAATTGAATGAAAACAAAATAGTTTAATGTATAATCATTAATCACGCATAACCCTGATTTTCAGAATGTGTAAAATAACGACTTTTTTATGCAGTGAAATTAAATTCTAATTATATACAGTTTAGCTCGGAGCTCAGTGCAGATAGGAAAGATGCATTTATAATAATATAAAGGGCCTTATTTCTAACTCCATATTATTATACTTATGTACAAAATATATTATCTACAATTACCCAGTGTGAATGTGTGTTGTTTTGTAGAACGATAAATTTAAATTAAAACAAATTTAGTGATAAATATAACTTGCAGGAGGCACATACTACTATAGTGCGTAGTCAATGTGAATTTCCCATACCTGCAGCTACACATTTTCTAAACGAAAAGCGACAATGTTTGTTAAGGACCCAATCACATCTCTATTAATTATTATACCTTTATATTTTATAGAGTAATCAAAAAACACACGTCTCAAGAGCGGCTCGGGTGCGCTTAGATGACGTGTGCAAAACATAATATATTTACAAAAGCTAATACATTTTTAATAAATAAAATATTGTTGTACCTACGTATAGTTACTACACATCACAATATTATCGAAAATTATCTATAAATAATCACAGATCAGTCGATGTTTGGGGATGCGGTTTTAATAATATTATTAGTGCAAAATCATAGTGTTAAAGTTTATGTTTTTACTTTTATGTACTGCAATAATATTATAATATCATACCTAATGACAATTATAACGTTATAGAGGTTCAAAAGCGCTCTCGCTGGTTTTTCTGTATAATAAACGATTTAAATATTTTCATAATAATGTATGGACGTTGGAATAACGCGAAGACACTGTGCGGCCCACTCAGTATATTAAACTACACGTCGTCCTATTGACCTATACCTCTACACTCGTATATGCAAAACCATATTTCACGTAGAGTTATCAGTGTATGAACCGCGTATTCCGTTTGCATGACGTAGATCAGTAAGTCGCCTGTATGCGCATATCGTAGGTATTAGGTATTTCCATGAGTTAAGTTTGGCAACAAATCGCGTGCGCAATTCACTTGAATTACGCTATTATATTATATTATACGATTCATCGTAGATATATTATATATGATGACGGCGGCGGTGGCGATTACCTACTCTACATTCTTCTGCACGTAACCACACGCCGTAAAACGATTTAAACGACGTCCGTTCAATTTCGTTGGAATAAACGCCACCGGATTCGTTTCCGACCGGCGGTGTATATAATATACCAGTTACCAGATAGTATAATGCTATGTAGGTGTGTCCCGATTATCTCCTCTAGAGCAGTGTTTCTCAATAACTTTTTTACTGTGCTGACTCCGCAAATGAATATTCAACTTTTTAGCGGTCCCTTAATATATATTTTATATATAAGTATATAGTGTAACATTAAAAATAAATATCAGTAATAAAATACTTATGAAACATAGAACACAGATATTGCAAAAACCGTTTATGTGGTTTACCATAACTAATATCATATATTGTAAAAAAAAAAATCTTTGAATGTTAATAATCACTCTTTAATTAAGATTCTTTTAATGGCTTTGTTGTTGTTAATGATCTGAAATAATTCTTAAGTCTTAGACTTAATATAATTTGTTAAACTTACAATAAAACTACCTAGGAACCTTAGTTGTAGAACTTGGACATGGTATTATATGTATTTATTATTGAGATTGTTGATATTTTGTACTGATTTAAAATACAATATTATGTTAATGAATAATGATCGTAAATAATTAGTTGGCGACCCCCAGGTTGAGAAACAATTTTCTAGAGGACCAGGGGATAATACTTAGATGTAGGCCCCACCGATGAAAAACATACAATCATATTATAGTGGAAAACTTAGAAAATACATAAAGAATTTTACATTGTATGTAGAGATATACATATAGTTTCGACATTGCTCAAAATAAGCGAAGGATTAAAATACTGTAGATTTTTAAAAATATTTTTCTATTTTTTGTTCAACTTAAAATATATTATACAATTTATCTATATGTACCTACCTAAATCATAAACTAATTAAATTAAAATATATAAGTAATGAAAATTATCCCCACTTTGAATACCTACTGGTTAAGTTATGCAAACATATTTAAACAACTTAACAACTGCCTACTGTTAATAAAAAGTAATTTGATTTAATGTAGAATGTTAAAATGTTACCGAAAATCAAAATCAAAATACACATCAATACATAACAATGTAACAATATAGTAATACAGTATAGTTAATAATATTATCTATTGCTTATAGGTATTTAATATACAATTAAAAAAAAACTAAAATTACAGTTCAATTATAAGACGTTTTTATATTCATATCGTATTATTCATGATTCATATTTAAGTTTCAGAATACTAGACGTTCAAAATAATAATATTAAGTACCTATAGTAATAAAATGAAACAATAATTATTAATGAATTGTGTATGGTAAAAATAGTATTTGGAGTTCGGACAACCGCTCATATACTTTTAGGCTGACGTGAACCCTTCAACCTTAATCTAGATATGTTCACGTGTGTCCTGTTCCTGTGTACATTATAATATTACATTGTTGTAAGGCTGGATGCGACAATATTGTGTCGTTTCCGAATATCGAGCAGATGATGTGCTGCGCAATATTCACTATTTTATTCTTGAATAACATAAATTATTATAATAATATTATACAACTCGTGGGCCCGCGCGTATAATAGTTCGTGTGTGTGCGTTTATCAAAGGGTTGACGATAGCAGCAGCGGTGTGTATAATATAATAATAATAATACGGCGTACGGGTAAAAATATAATACAATATTATAATAAATATAATAATACATGAATGCCATCATAATATAGACCGTTGAGGCGCTTTATTATGATAAAGAAAAAAATTAAAATAAAGGTGCAAGTCGCCTGTACCGTCACCCGTCGCCGCACACGCCACTTCAGTAGCACACCGAACACACACACACACACACACACACACACACACACACACACACACACACACACACACACACACACACACACTCGGGGAAAGAAAGCAACAGTGGCGACGGCAGTCGTGGCAGCAGGTACGAATAAACCCGTGTCTGCCATCTGTTCCGCTCTGCAGCGACCCGCAGCCAGACTCGCGTTCACGTTGTAGATCGTAGGACACTGCACCAGGACAGGCACGTGCGAGGGGGGTGTATATAAAACGGATCTGCATCCTCTCGGTCTCGACTGCCACCGCGGACGCGGCGGCGGTCCCATACACCTGCCCCGCCGCGCCAAAGCCCCGGTGTCCCTTTCATTAAGATCTTATTATTATTATTTTGAAAGAAACATTTATTATCGTTGTAAACACTATATAATATAGCGTCGATGGGGCGTGGAGAGCGGAGAAAGCAAATAAAAATAAAAAGGTTAACGGGATAACGATACGGGTTCAAGGGCGCGTGCGTCTCTCCTATATATGCTACCGTGGGTACCTATTATATAATATTATACCACCACCGAGCATACCATACACGTGTTATTATATATATAGGTATACATTATAAACGTCCTCTTACCGGCTACCACGACCAGATTGAGATCTCGTTTTCACGGGGTCCCGTTAACTGTATAGGTACAATATCCCCCGACCCACCGTAGATCGCATTATCGCGCATTTTATAAAAAAAATATATATGTATATATATATAGTTTCGGCTTGCATCCGGTATAGAGGTATACACCTTATATAACCTTATATACTTACACAGGAGGCGTTTCCCATCGCAGCGCGTATGATGCGTTATTTTCGGTTTTTTAGTATTATTATTGTTTTTTTTTTTTTTTGCATTACCGCCACGCCGTGTATGTGTGTTTTGTTCGAAGTATTAACCGGTGCTCGCTAGGAAACGAAAAGTGTTCGCGCTCGAGGGTGAAAGAGAAACGGACGAACAAAATAATAATAAAAGAATACATGTCCCAACACTAGAATTTAGACGCGCGCGTCGCAATCGAAGCAAAAATCGCGCGTGCCTGCAGTTATTTCGTCGCGCGTAACACGAGATTTCCGGTTACAACGGTACTTACGCCTCGGGCGTGTGTTATGTATTATTATTATTATTATTATTATTTGCTTTTCCCTAACAAATGTCCAAACCGATATTGTTGTGTGCAATATATTATTAAGTGTGTGTGTATGTGAAGGTAGGAAGTAGGTACACGCGCATTTTCGTATGCGTGGGGGACCCGGTTTTTTTCAGTCAATAATAACAAGATAATCGAATTTCTTGCGATTTGAAAAATACTGAAAAGCCCGGAGATTTTATCCGGAATAATATAATAATTCAATCGCCGAGTATTCAATGCAGGCGACGAGAGTCCTTAAAATATTATTTATTCCTGATAATATTTCACCTAGTTTTTTTATGATTATTTTTCTTTCTTCCACGTGGTAATACAAAATCAGTGATGTCAAAACTGTTAGAACACTTTCCAAATTTGTTCGTTGTATTCTATCGGTCCATCTTAAAGTTTTAACTGCATTTATGTTTCTCTAATCCAATTTATTCTTTTCCATGTTTCTGTATTTTAATGGATATCAGGTTATATCGGCTATTAATATTATAGTACTTTCAGATCGGTGCCTATTGTTTAAATTTTCTCCAAAAATATATAATATATAATACGAATTGTATCTAAATATAATATACATTTCATACACATTTTTACTAACACAAAAGTGATTTTTTAAAAAACATTTTACTTTTGTACCGAATATGTACATATTTTTCATATATTTTGATTTTTAAAATGTTTAATATTTTTTCTTGGTATTGTACATTTTTTTGTAGTTTATTTTTAATGGAAACATTTTTGGAAAACAAAGAGTATCGCCTCCTCGTGGTGTTTTCTGGATAACGCTTAATGTTACTCATAATATTTTTACTCATAATCATTACCAACTTAATTTAAAATTGGTCTAAACTACGGTGAAACGGGAATAAAAAAAAATAAGCTGTTTAAAAATAATTTCAACCAAACCTTTTGGTATAAACTGTAAACAGACCATAGACGGTCATAAGTCTGTTAAAATAGGAAGAAAAATGTTAGTATAGTATAGACAGTATAGTGCTCACCAAAAACTATTCGGGACCCTACTAAAGTGTAATACCTAAAGTAATTCGGGACCCAACTAGTGTAGTACCTGAAAAAAAACCCTGGCTCTAACTGGTGTAGTAGTTAAAATAATTGTCTGGACCAAACTATAGCATAGCAATTTTTAGTTCAGGACCCAACTTGGATGCAACTTATAATTATATTGGTTTAAGTAATACAAATGTAGTTATGTTAGTTAACAATGTAAACAATCATTTGTACGCTACAATTGTTTCTATTTCACAAATTGTGAATAATTATTTAAAAACTCATGAATTCGTTCACACAATAATATTGCTTCCCTAAACTTGTTGAATTAAGCAAGTAAAACGAAATATTTTTATAATTTGTACAATGTCCACTTGAAATAGGCAGTTTATCTTTTATAAAAATTTATTGTGCTAGGTATGTGGTAAGTAGTGGTGTGTGCTTTGTGATGTGATTGTATTGACGTTACCGTGTTTTTAATTAGAATCGAATTACAATAAAGAATTCATTAAGCATACAACAAGTAGTTTTACTATTATATAAACAAATATTTTCTTTTACAAATATACTTAATTTTATTATGCTGAATCATAAAATTTGATCTAAATATTTGTTTTAAATTAATTAACCCCTTTATGTAAATATTGCTATACTAATAATTTGTATTTATTTAAATTAAAGAACAAAATAAACATTAATTGATATCAAATAGTAGATACATATTATAAGTTATTATATAAAAAATATTTTTTAGGCCATGTCAAATGGTATTTATAGATATTTCAAGATTTTGATATCTAATAAACATTACAATACAATAATACAGTTCAATTTAAAAACAACGATCTATTTTTCCAGTGAATACAAGAACTAATTTCTTTAAATTATTTATTTTTGTTTTAAAGTCCATCTTTTTGCTCAAACTTAATAATAATAATTATAATTTTATTGCGTACCTAATGTACTTGAATCTTATCTAAGTAGCTTAACGATGATTTCAAATGAAAAAAAAAATAATATAAATTTTTCAATGCATGGTACGTATAGTAATGCAATTCCTAAAACTGAACTAGATTAAAATATGTTTAGGGTAGTTATAAATTTAGAATAACTATTGTACAGCGTATTATACTATATATTGTATATATCTTTAGTTATTTAAGTAGGATCTTAAAACAAAATGAATAAACGGCTTAATTATTTAAGCTCAATTTTTGTAAACTACGAACGCTTAATATTTCATACTATATAAAATTAACTAACTTCATTTAAAATAATTAGCATATAAAATTAAAGTGTACAAAAGTCTATGTAAATGTATGTGCAATACATACAGTACAGCACTGCATACGCAGCTAAAAAAATATTTCATTAAAATTTACTGAGAGATATTTAAATAACTCTAATTAAATTTCTCTTGATAAAATTATTTATCACTATATTATACATTATAATACAATGTAAGTATTACATTTTAAGTTATTTAAGAGCATTATTAAGGACACGTGGGTTGACATTTATGAGAATATTTTCCCTTTTTTTATATGTTCCTGAATTTATGAAAAATCATTATTTGTAAAAGTTAACATATTTTATATAATTTACATATAATTTATACAAATAAGTACTTACTTATAATTGTTATTTAGTATAAATTATAAGATCGCCATATAAATAGTAAACAAATTTTAAATTGTATGTACGGACCATGAAATTATAAGACTTCTAATGCTTATCAAGTAATCACATTCCTAATATTTATAATAAATTGCAATTATGTTCATACATTTAAAACAAAAATACTTTGAAAAGTAGTCTAATAATAAATCAACTAGCTTATATATGAATCGTATGAAGTATGGTCAAAAAGTTATCCTAAATAATCATCAGTCATACGGATTTAAACTGTGGGATTAGTTGTAATATGGCAGCACCGTGTAGAAATAGAAACAGCACATTATTTTCGCGTCACAATTTCAATTTTTCAGGATTACGTACTAATAGTTTTGAAGAAAACCAATTCTTAGTGTATATTACAGTTCTTGAACACAATATGACGCGGGTGTTAAAAATGATGGTCAAATAAGTTGCTCTTTTTCAGAAATTACGTTGTATAAATTACGCGGGGAAATAAACTATTCAGAGGGTTGATAAAAATATGGTAGAGCACAAATGGAATTTTATAATATAAAATACTATTTAAGCTTACAGTATTATTATGTTTCATATTTGTATTAAAAATCAAATATATCTATGAACATGTTGAAGGTTAAAAACTCAAAATTGCCAACCGAAGCGTAATTACTTCTTATTGACCTTATCTCCTCAATCAAAAACCAATAGGGTTTGTAAATATCATAATATTTAGAAAATAAGCTACTAGAAAATAAAGTTGATCTATTGATAAATAATTCCCGTTTTATAAATATGCATGTTACCTAAAATTTAGTTATGCTTATAAATTGGTATGACTTTACTTGTGTTTCTAGTTGTTTATATTTTCAATAGTGTTATATTTTACTTTAATTTTATGATGAAGAAATGTAATTTTCAAAGGTCCGTTAAACAATAAATATATATCATAGATATAATAGTATCATTAAATTAAATATACATAAATAAACATTGGTCGTGTCAATGTAATTAATTGTATTGACTATTTGGGTTGTAAATTGTAATTATTATTACTATTATTACTAATGCTATTAATATTGTTTACTGAAAAGTTTATCACCTACTGTCTTACAGAAACAACAACTTAGATACTATCAATTTTTAATTTTTCTAAGTACGTTACCTACTCACTAAAATACACAAGTAGTTTGTCAACAAAGTGTACATTATACAACATAGGTACTATAATCACTATTTATTATTAAGCTTAATACGATCTATTGATCTTTCGAAAATACAATTAATGTTATTTTATACCATAATAATGTGAATTCATGGTTTTTTGTTGTTATACATATTATTAGTATTGCATGATTTGTATTAGTTAGGTAACTTATGAATTATCCAAAAACACTGTGTAATATATTATTATGTTTAAACTGCATTATTTACTCATATTACTTAATCTAAATAATTAATGATTAAAGAACGTACATCGCATCGTAAACAGTGAAGTTGGAGTATACATCATGATTTTATTACCTACGCACAAAGTTGTATATTTAAATGTATTAATGGAGAAGTTGTTGTTACTTGTTTGGACGAGAAAATATGTTGATCACATTTGGAAATACGTTTCAATTCTAACTTGTTCCGTGGATTTCATTGAAATTAATATTTATGAAGACTGATATAAACTTTATTATATATAGGGGGTTTAAATTATCCGATTTGTTTTAGTATTGCAAACGGCTTATGATATAATATCACATGAGTCGTAAGCAAGTTTTATAACCAGAATATTTCTATAAAATCAAAGTAGGTATTCGTACACAATATTATTTTTTATGTTTTCGGAGTTTATATGCAAAAATAATTTATATTAAACTTAAATAAACTATTTAATACGGTGCATTTATATAAGTATACATAAGAATAGGAATATAGTAAATTATATTAAAAATAAAATATATCAGTTTGGTTAAGATAAGTATAATTGTATTATATACCTTTGGACGTAAGACAAAGTAATAATAAATTAAAACTTTCTTATTTTATACAATATATTTACTACATACAAACATACAGTATACTTAGTAGTTATTATATTATAGTATATATTTTATTCATTTTGTATAATGAGGCTATACAAATTAAGAAAAGAAGAAAAATAGGAAAAGTTGCGATCTGTTCAGAGTATAAAAAAAGGTTTCAATATAATACCTAGGTACACCTACATATTTTATTATAGTTTAATGATGTAACTATTATTATGTTACGCATAAGCCAATGTGATTAGTTAGCCACTGAAATTTTATAGTCACTTCGAGTAGTTCGTTCTATAACAGTATAATAAAAATTATATACACTTCAATTAGAATGTCTGAATGACTGAATGCATTATTTGTTACTATATTATGCTGTACATAAAGTTCAAATCAACAAAAGTTTTAAGTTTTTTTTAATTTTTTATACTTTGTGCGAGGTTAGTATATAATCTAAAAATCGTGATTTAAAATAATTACATAATAATATTATTGGATTTTTATCAGTATCTGTAAAGACTTCAACAACTATGGTTATATATTATAGCCTATCATTATAACAGTTATTTTACTATCGTTATTATTATACCGTTATGACGTCAGTGGTGATAATATAGGTGCCTAGTGATGTTTTTAGTTATTCAAAAGAATAATGACAGTAGAGGAGCATAATAGTACATTCTAATATTAATGTTTATCCATTGCGTTGCATATATTAAAATAAATAAACTATGAAATGTACATACTATAAATAATACATATATATATAATGTAATATAAACGTTATATATTACGTTATATATTATTTTTTTTTGTTTGTCTTGTAATTTTTTAGAACAACCTATTTAGAGTTAGTCGTGATCAGGCGCGTATACTTTGGGAGGAGGGGATTCATCCCAAAGTGATTTTTAAAAAATGACCTTTTTTAATATGGCCACTTAAAATTAATTTTAAAATGTTTTACTTATGAACCCCCACTCACGAATTTTGTTTGTCATCGGAAAGTTTTTTTTACGTTAAATATTTATACGCCGTCAGACGAACCTTTATAATATAATGAATACCATGTAATATACGTGTATTAAAATTCGACCTATAACGTGCAGCTACCACGTTTTATAACGAACCTTCAAAACTAATGTTTTTAGTTTTAATTGTTATTTCACACTCGCGTGTTGTTTTGCTTCATCGTTTACACACCCTTCCCGCCAAACTCCCATAAAGTACACTGTATAATAATGATATGCGCGAGCTGTATCGATTGCACTCGTGCGGTGATGTTTGGTTCTTAGTTAGGTACATATAACATTATAATAATATTTCACTGAGCGAGCTCCGGTCACGATGGTCATCATCGGTATTTCTAATTCCACGATAATATATTATGACGTGTCTTGTATTATTATATCCTATCATCATTGACTTCGGCAAACTATGTGTATCGCCCACATGACTTTAAGGGTACAATTATCATTATATACCTAGGCATACCAGCCGTGCAGCTTGCAGGATCGAGTCTGGGCATCGCACACGCGCCTCCGCGTCGTCGCGGTGTCGGACGGGCGTGCGCGTGTAAATTTGTTTTACACACGGTTTCCATATCCTACCTACATGTAACACTTGCACACAAATACCACGCACTCTGCACGTCATATATATACATTGGAACGGTCCATTCAGCTGTCTGTATGAGATCCCTCGGGACTCCGGTCCGGAATTGTTATTCGTGTCGGGTACGGCCGGCACACGTATATAGAAAATAGTTGCCAACAGTATCAAATGTAATGACGATACGCAATGTGCGCACTCACACACATACGCACGGAGACATAGCCACGAAAGTCTGTTAATGATCGCACTGACTGTAGCAGGATACAATAATAATAATAATAATAATAATAATATAGATACGCTATGTAGCGGATCACGCGCGTCTGTACCGGACAAGCGGTTTGGCGCCGAAACAAAACACGGCGATTGGTCGGTGGCCGGACCGCCACGCCGCCGAGGCCGTTTGAACTACGAAGCGACCAAAGATCGCGTCTTCGTGTAAGGTTTAATCCGTTGCGGCTTAAATCGTTTACATAAACGAGGTCCCTATCGTCCCCGTTGCGGTTTGGTTTTTCGGTCCCGCGAGAGCGTGCAGTAGTATTATATTATGATAATATATATCGAAACCGTCCGGATTAACGACCCCGCTAGCGCGTGCCCCGTCCCGGATTTCCCGTTTCATGGTGTGCGTCGCTGGTACTAATTATTGCACGTCGTGTTTTTCTAAGGACAATTTTTATTCCAGTAGACGCGCGCGTGGTGTGTCTGTATGTCGATCCGTCGGTGGCAGTACCGTGGGCGACAAAGATGACGATTATAACAATGTAATATCACAGCACGTAATTTCTGTTAAATGTTATAAGCAATGTTATAATGAAATGGAGTGGACAGGGGTGGAATAGAGGGATAAAATCTTTTATTGCCACCTGAATTATTTATTATAATATATTATACCTAATGAAATTTTTAAAATTGTTAAGACATTTTTTTTAGTCATTTTATCACCCAATATGACTTAAAGGTATAAATATACGAACGACTTCAACAACACGCATCACCGCTTCTGCCCTAAACGATCCATGTATCGTGGTTATCTTTTAACTAATTATATTTGTTATTACTTATTATGTACAAAACGTGTACACAATTAATCAATATAATACTACATATTTTATTTCGTGGTATCTACGATCCATTGATTTCCATGATCCCTATATGGCTATACTCTATCGCAGGTTGGTGAGTTTACAATGCATAAACTCAAAGTGACATGAAAATCTTGTAAGATTCAAAAAAAAAGGTCGATACCAAGGGTCTCGCCTATAGACGGCTAGACTCTACTCAATAATAATAATTATACGTCTTGATCATAATATTAAACTGAATTTTAAGAGCGCAAACCTATAATAGGTGACAGATATGAATCGCAGACTTATAATAATCATATTGCGTGAAGAGCGTCTATAAACGGCCAACAAGATTACAAGAACATAGAGGAAAATAGCATCTGTCGCGCGAGCAATACAAAATATAATAATAATAATAATATTATAATGTTTTCCTCTGGAAAGTCTGCAGCTGTACATAGATACTTTTATACCGATCTACTGTGACAATACGGTTAGTGTCCTCTCCTTGATGTAATATATATAAAAAAAATACGAGTAGCACACAATATTTTTTAGTAATAATATGATTATTACAATAATAACGCGTATGTTTTGTTTTCGTTGCCCTCAGAAAAAATAAATAAATAAAACTATTCCTCCTACGCATACAATAGGATATTATAATATTATAATGATATTATATTCGGATTCGAATTCTGACCGTCATGGGTTTTCGGTTCACAGCTGTGTTGTTTGTCCCGTGTGCGCGCGTATGCCCGATTACTATATATACATTATAATATTATAATATACGACACTATTATAATAATACACAACCCTTTGCATATGGATGTATATATGTGAGTTTGCGTGTGTGTATGTAATGCATGTCTCTCTGTATAATGCGTGATACAATAACGCTGCAGTAGAGGCAGAGCATCAGCGCCGTATGTCGCCACACAGACCGTTTTACTATTATATTATTATAAAAGCCAAGCTCGTTTAATTTATGCGATGACGGAACGGCCGGGGGAAATGAGTGGCGCCGCCGTGCAAGTTAAAGGATGATATATCCTGCTACCGCGTGGTATTACTATATACGTTATGCTGGTGCAGCGGTTCCTAAAGTGTGTTCCAGACTTCCGTGGAGTCTACGAGTTCCTGACGCGAACCATGAAACTATTTCGATCAAGACCTATTTGTTCTTCTAGTCAAACCCAAACGTAATAAATAATAATATTATTCCTAGACTATTCATATGTTGTAAGTTAACAGTTAGGTTAGGCTGGTTAGGGGTTTGTCAGAGATGGGTTCTGGCGAAACACAAGAAATATTATTCGAGCAACTCTTTTTAAGGGTCCAGTGGCCGTTAAAGTTTGGGAACCACTGCTTTAGTGCATTGAAATCGCCGCCATCGCAGATCATGTGCATTATAATTATAATAACACACACGCGCGTTACCAAAAAAATGCCGGTTTTGCGTGGAAATGGGCACGCAGTCTCATGGAGATTTAGTCATAGTTATGATCGAAGCACTGAATACAAATGTCGCTTCATCTGACACTAAAGCACTAACTAGTGGTCCCCGCAGTTTATCCGCTTGTGGTGGTGCGTCTATCGTTCGTGATTTTAACAGAATATAATACCCCTATTATTACATAGGTACAACATTTTTGACTGGAATTTAATATATTATTAATACTATGCTTTTTTGCGTGGAGATTGGCACAGCTTGGATTCTGACAATAAATTGTTCAGTGTACAATCACGATAAATGACAATTAATGATGATGCATATATGATAAATAATAGTAATAAACTAACCAGCAGTTAAGTATAGGTTTTGGCATTTGGCGCATAAAATCAAGTTAAACTTAATACTTCTATATGGTATATAAACCTTAAAGTTTTCATACGTCGCGTTTCGTTATTTTACCAAGGTTTTACTAAGAGCTTACAAAACTATAGGTATACACATTAAAGACAATAAATACTGCATAGGTACTTTAGTATATTATTTAACTTACGTAAAATGTAAATAAAAACCATCGATGCGACGTAAACGCAGAATAATACTTCATAGTTAATACTGCCTACAGATACCTGTGTTATTTACCTAATATATTAGTTTGTTTTTACAAACCTATTTTATATGTAGCTATAATATATTAAAATATATGCATATAAAAAAAAGAAACTAGGGTTGAGGTCTTGAGGACCAAAATCATACTTTTATAATATTATTTTGCACCAAAAATCGTCAGGCGCTACGTGACTAAATTTTACCCAGGTATTACTAGGATTTTAAAAATCTACACAAATAATACACGTAAATGCAATCTATTTTAAATAGCATATAGAGGCGAGACGTGTGAAACAGCATGCAGTCTATATCCTTACAAAGAACCTGGAAATACTATTATAATATATAGGTGATATTGTGCACTAACCTTGACGCCACGTCCCGGCACTTAACTGTCAGGAAATGCAGACTGGATATCATCATCACCATCACGGTGACACACGTACAAGACGAATAATCGTTCACCGGAATTTTTTCACTCTGCACGACACTACGTATTTTTATTGTTTTTTATCGTTCTTAATTGACATCGGCGACATTGGCCGTAAGCTAATTTTTCTTCGTTTGTTTTATAAAGGTTACACAATGTAGTCATATTTAAGAACTTTCTGCGTATCGGATGCATTCTGTGATAATGTACAGTTGACTAAGAGTTCAGTTCCACGAGAATTGCACGTTGGTTTTTTTTCCACGAGGTATCCGTGTCGACGGCGATCGTATTCCTCGAAGGCTGATCAACGGAAATTATCGAGGTTGCGCGCTCCGCGGACAAAAAAAAACGTACAGCGGTCGTCGGCGCGACGACGTACAGGTACGGTTTCCCTTGCGCGATCGCGAACGCGATCTGCGTTCTAAGATCGCGCGTCCCGATCGCGCGACTGCTGATACAATGTAAATTAATAGCGTTGGTTTCCCCTGCGCGATCGCGGTCGGCGATCTAAATTTGTTCGCGGCGCGAACGCGAACTGACTGGTCTCCGAGCAGACAAATCGCGTTCGCACCGCGATCGATGTGTTGTTTTGATGATATTATTTAATATTATTAATATACAACTCATTTATGATTGAACACTCGTTGACATCGGTCGTTCAAAACATGAGTTCTTCAATGGTAAAATTTACTAAGGAGCAAGACGAGATATTGGTTGAATCTGTAGCTAAACACCCCCCAATTTATAATCCCCAAAGCAAAGATTATAAAGATTTGAACATACCGGATGCAATTTGGAAAGATATAAGTTGCAACGTTGGACGAAGTGGTAAGCAAAATATTATTATAAATATTGTTTGTAAAAAGTATTAAATTTGTAGGAATATAAATAACTTTGTTTTTACATTGAAATTATAATATATTATTATAATATTACGATTATAACAAGTGTACAACAGATAATATTTAACTATTTAAGTTTAAAATAAATGATTATTTTCAAGATAAGACCATGACACTGTCTCTATTTATGATTGAGTATTTTAGAAGTGATGAAAGCACGTGTAAGTACATCTATACAACAAGCAACAAGCTAAAAATAAATTATAATTTCTGGACATTTATTTTTATCGTGTATATTATAATATCAAAACTAATTTTAATCTCCGTGATATACATTATAATGAATTATGAATTATTTTTAAAATATTAAAATAGTAAAATAATTTTTAAAATATAAGCATTTTTGTGTGAGACGGTTACTTATATTAAACATTGTTAAAACTAATTATTTATTTATTTAAAAAAAAAACACACACTAAGTATTGGTCGAAGTATTGGTAGATGATATTCTTGAAATTTGGTGATTTTGCCACGAGACTGCACCTTCTTGAATAAAAAATTGTTTAAATTTTTCTCTAACATCAAAACCATCTGCACTCGCAAAGCCACCTCTACTACATAAAGTGCCCATCTCAATACTTTGTCCTTCGTCATATTCATAGTAAATTTTATTACCTTTTTCGAAAAACGCATCTCTCAGCATATTGTGCAAACAACATGCGACAATAACTAAATCGTCGCATACTTCTACATCAATTGCTATTGCAGTATGAAATACTCTGAAAACTTGTGCTAATAAGCCAAATGCATTTTCCGTCACCCTACGACAACGACTCAACCTGTAATTAAAAATAGTTTTTGCTCTATCTTGTTTAGCTGTAGATCTAGAGTACGGTTTCATTATATGTCTGTGAAGTCTGAATGCTTCATCGCCAACAATAACAAATGGTGTAGAATTATCAGAGCCCGGTAGTTTTTCGTCACTTGGGAAATTAAAATTGCCAGAATAAATTTTTTGTCCCATTTTTGATTTTCCAAATATGCCACTGTCTCCTTCTTTACCATAGGACCCAACATCAATGACTAAAAATTTACAATTCGCATCTACCAATGCTAATAAGACGAGTGAAAAATGTTCTTTATAGTTAAAATATAAAGAACCAGTATTTTTTGGGCACTTCATTCGAATATGTTTACCATCGATTGCGCCAATACAATTTGGAAAATTCCATCTTGTCCAAAACTCTTGAGCTTTTTCTTTCATATTTAATTTACTCGGATTAGGTATAAAATGTGTTAACAGATGCTTTTTCATAGATTTTAAGGTATTTTGTATTATAATACTAATATAGCTGTGTGATATCCGAAAAGCAAAAGATAAAGAACGGTACGTTTCTCCAGAAGCTAAAAATCTAAAAAAAAAAATAATATATATTATATACATGTCATTATTTATTTATTTATTTGAATCAAAATACACTAATAATACAATAGGTACTAATAACTAAATAACCGACACCAATTTATGTTATAAATATTTTATTTGTTAAAGTTAACGAAGTATAATTTTTTAATCTGCAGCTTATTAATAGCTAATTAATATACTGCAATATACAGATGCGTTTTATGTTTATAGTTGCAATTTCAATACACAATAAGATTTTCAAAATATTTTAACTTTTGTTGAGCTATTTATAAGCATAATAAATTTTCTGGTTTTTTTCATTTTTTTTTATAAGCATTTAAACTTCGAATTTTGACCGAAATTCATTATTGAAGTATTGCAAATAGTTTTGTAGTTAAAAATTCATAAAATGTTCAGTTTTTATATTTAAGGATTGAAAATTTAATGCAAGGTTTTTTGTAATTAGTTTATAATTTAACCAACAAATCAGAAAAATATATTAAAATTATAACAGCAGATTTTTTTATTATTAATCAGTATTTTAATAACTCTTGTTCGAAATCGATTACGAATATTTATTTGTACTAGATGAAGACTGCAAGAGAAGGTACAAGAATATTAAAGATGCCTTTTTAAAAAATAAACGGGCAAGAATAATGAATACTGGAGCAAGTGCCTCTTCAAAACCCTCAAAATGGCATTTAGCACCATTTTTAAGTTTTTTGGATACAGTACCACAAGAAAGAAAGTAAGTACCTTATTACATATGATAGAGTGATTGATTTCAAGTGCAACACTAATTATTATTTATTTCCCAAACTATTAACTTTTTTCAAAAATTTTTTTTTTTTAATTTTTTGATACATATTATTTATTAATTGTAGTTAATTTTAATTTGGCTATAATAACAAATTATTAATATTTATTATTCATTTTAACAGCACAACATAAAATATATATGATACTGATAATAATGAAGATTTTGGCTCAGACGAAGAGGAAATAAATATCACACAAGATGATATTATACTGCAGTCATCACCAGTAACGCAATGTCCTCAATCTCCGTCGACTTCAAAAGCACAAAAATCGACTAATAAAAGAAAAAATTTAAATGTCACTGAATTATTAGAAAAAAGATCCAAAGAAAGAACAGAGCTGATGACACAACTGATTGCTAAAAAAAATACGGATGAGTACGATGATGTTGATCATTTTTTCAAAAGTTTAACTCTATCCGTCAAAAAGTTGCCACCACACTTAATTTCACAGGCAAAATTGAAAATGTTGACAATTGTGACTGACTTGGAAATTAAAGCTGCAAATAATTATGCACATAACGTCCACATCATACCTGGCAATCGCAGAGTATCATTACAGTCAAATAATTCTACTAGTAGTTCCCCATATTCTAACAACTTTACTCCATACAGTTATAGTCCACCTTCACTAGATTCACCATTATATTCAAATATTCAACAACAGTTCGGACCAGAAAATCCAACTACATTTACGCCTTTCCAGTCAGTTCAAAATATGAACAATGAATGGAACACCAATTCTCAAGAAATTTAATAATATATTTTAAAATATTATCTTATAAGGTATTTTGATTTTTTTTTTAATTAATTGTTCATAAGTCAATGAAATATATGATAAGGTAACTATTTTTATTTATTTTGATCAATAAAAAATTGATTTATTATTAACTTTGATACAAATTGTATATTAAAATAAAACAACAGTATTCCACAAATAAATTTATAAATCTGAGTTCTTATTTCATTTTACTTTATCTGTACCTATTTGAAAAATTGTACTTACCTCAATGTAACCGCCAATTTTTCTTCTGGTGATATGGGTTTCCTTATAAAAAATGTTGGATTTAATGTTAAATCATCTCTTATTAGATTCAAAATAAAATCGAACTGATTACGGTTTAATCTAAAAAATTCTCTAAACTTAATTTCATTATTTTTCAGATGGCCGTTGATAAGTATTTCATGATAACCTTCGGTACTCCTCTTTGTAAATAATGGATCATGCGGCTTTCTTTTTTCTTCCGACAAATACCGTAAGATCTCATCATCTTCTTCTTCTTCTAGCAAAAGAATTTTTAAGATTTCTTTATCGACTGTATCCATTATAATAATTTTTAAAAACGAACAGTACTCGTGCACCGTGAACTTAGCACTTCAAAATATCGAGTTCGACTGACGGACGACTGTTAAAATATAAATTATAAATCTTTGGGTCGCAACGTAGAATCGTCTAGAGCAAACCAACATGACGCGAACGCGATCTTATTTCGTAGTTCGCGTTCGCAGTTCGCGTTCGCGGTTTGCGTTCGCGATCGCGCAAGGGAAACCGTACCTTACGGCGGTAATGGCGGTCGTAGAACTTTGTTCGGATATACAAAACGGCCCGACAAACGCCTAACCATGTGTCGAAAGTCACGAATGCAGCCATCGGCGGTGGCGTACGAAACGACGGAAACGTTTGCAGACGGAAACGCGAGAACGGTGTTTGACTGAGATTCACGGACGGAATGTTGTCGCATTGCATTTCACCCGTGAAAATGAACTGAAATAGACTGACCGTCAGAAACCATCGCGGTTGCCCGATTCCAAGATCTGTATACCGATCGTAATCGTAAAATATAATATACGATTGACCGCGGTCGAGCTCTTACCGCGGTTCGTGGGACGTATATTACCGCGGTAGATAATGAGTTTATAATTTCTATGGACATAATATTTAGCCGACCGCGAGTTTAGAATTTCACCGGAGTTTGGCTACGCGGACCGGACGACGTGTCGGCGGCGCTCTCGCGTACGGAAAGTTGACTTCGAAACCGCGGATCCGTCCGAGTTCTTCGCGATTCCAGGAAGTATATCCTAACCGATATTAAATTATATAATTATCAGTGTACATTAATATTGAAATAAGTTGCTCGGCGAAGTGTGTTACGTATAAACGAAAATGGCGTGCCGGCACCAACACATATCATACATTTATAAAAGGTAAATTCTACATTTTTTATTATTATTTAAGGGGATCGGTGATGGTGTATATTTAAGGAGTTGGGTATAGGCAATATTTAAAGTGCGTGCGTAAGTCATTTGTAACTGTGTGCGTAGTAAATGATTATTAGTATGTGTACGGGTCTCTGCCCTACACCAGGTACTACCCACTCTACATCTTATCTGCTAATTGACAAATAACCATAACAACACTGTATAGTAATACACGGTAATAATAATTACGTAAATACCCGCATACGCATTACGCTGTATTCTACATTCTATATTATTATTGTTCGACGTCCATTGTACACACGTCTTTTTAGCTTTACGGCAAAAACCTTCACAATTTAATTTTTAATAATTAAAAAATATATTTATTATAAAAACAAGAATTTTCTATTTATTTTAGGTAGGTATAAAGGATTATATATTATAAAAATACACGATGAATGTATTAATTTAGAGAGTATATTAAAAAAATATATATACAAATATTATGGTTCCGGTAAACCAGATCTTATAGGTAATCCTCGATCAAATCTCGAATCTATAATTTCTGGTACTAAAGATTCCATATAAAATTTTGTGCATTGGGGTTCAATATTATTTTTCCAAAATTCTTCGTCTCTTAATATTTTATCAACTACAAAACCTATAAAAAAATATAAAATATTAGATTATGTTGATTTGAAATAAAAAATGAAGTAAAAAGTATAAGTTACCTTTGGGCGTCCACACTACAAAATAGCACCATTTTCGTTTTGTAATATTGAGTTGTCCTTGTACTTGGAAATAGTAGCAATTATTTTTTTTTAATATTAGTTTTTCATCATTATAAATCATATATTTTAATTTTTTGTTATTTACAGCTTCTTCCGGTGTATACTCCTTTATACTTTGAGGACACTTAATTTCAACTATTGCGTCTTTGCCTATTAGTCCATCGGGACTTGCGGCTAAATAATTGAGTTTATTGTGTATAAATAATCCTGCTGGTTCAATTTTAACATCAAACTTTTTTTCAAAATCTCTTTTGGCCATTGGTTCATTTTCAATGCCATACCTATAAATAATATGAATAAAATAACATTTTATTATTTAGATTTTAGAGTACTTATGCAGTATGCTTGATTACTATAATACAAACCGAGTGGCAGGGTTTCCTTGGAAAATATCATAAAGTATGTTTTTGACGGTGTTTGCCCGAGAAGTGCTTGCTCTAAGTTTACACACTTTGCCAAAATTGGAAGCTGTGAGACGTGATTTTCTATACTTTTGCCATTCATTATTATTTTGCTGTCCTACAGTTCTTCTTTCAACTTCTTCTATTTCTTTTATAGTTAGCTTTAGATTATTTAAAAATATTTTTTCCACTTTTAAATATTTGTCATGTGGCATATCAGTTATTGTACACTCTAATTCATTTACAGCTCCATAATTCTCATCTGGTCCGTCAATAATTTTTGTTCTCTTTGGAAAGGTTCTTATAATTTATAATTAAAAAAAAAAAAATCAGTTGAATATAATATAATGAATAAAATTAAAAGAATTATTTAAAAAAAATACTATTTAAAAATTTAAGAGTACCTATATATTATAAGCTATATAAGAACTATTTATATATAGATTTAGCCCCCCCCCCATCTGTTTAATATAATCAAATTTAAATTGTTATATTATAATACCTTTCGAAATTTAAACGTCTACATTTTAATTTTAATTTTGATCTTTCTATTTTTTTTATGTATTGTTTTGTAAATAATCCAGGGCTAGTATTCGTAATTTGTTTATGTAAATTACTAATATATTTTGGTCCACAATTATAAGATGTTACCGCTGTATTACACCGTGCACTATATGAACCTATACAATATCAGTTATACATAATATGTCAAACATATAATACGAAAATATAATTTTTAGTTTTATAAGTATTTGTTATTACTTACCTCTAGAAGAAAAATTGACTCTTTTTCCACCTACATACTTGGCAACCACACTATTAAAGCCTTCAACTGCATTATTGTTTACGTTGTATATTAGGCTTTGAGCATGATGAGCGACAATATTTCTAGCTCCTAAAATATCTTTGAATAGTCCACAATTTTCCATTTGAGGAACTAAATTTACCTCACTTTCTTTAGGACCATTACAAAAGTAACTATATAAAATATAAATACATAATTTTATACGATTGCAGATAAAAAAAAGTGTCATTTAATTTATTTTAAATTTTATACTTAGCACAATTAGAATGATCTCCAAATACATGGTATGGGCTGTTCAATATATCTTGTTTTAAAAGTTCAACTTTTTCATTATGATGCAACGACATATTTTTTCGAAAAACTATTGCCTTGGTAATTGCACATCTATTTTAAATATATACATTTATGATTTTTTGGTGTTCTAATAATTTTTAACAGAGCAATCTAAATTGCAGTCTTACAGTATTAATATAATATAATTTACATGTAAATCATGCATATACACATACCGTAATTTTAGTCGTTTATCTTTTAAAACTTTCCTAAGAAATCCGGGTACAACTATTCCAGAAGAACTTTTTCGATGGACGGACAAATCAACAATTCGATTCAGATAATTTCTGAGAATGTGATTCATACATTCAATTTTTTTAACAAAAACATCGCGTCCATATGGTTTAGCCAGAAATAATTTTTTAGTTACACTTGAGTCACCATCTCCTATAAGCTTATTATATATAATATTATGCATTGGAATGCTTTGCCGAAATCCTTCCACAATAATATCAGCTTCCATTGCTGTAGAAGTACCATCCCAATTTTTGAAGCATACGTGAGCTGAAGCGGGATTTCCGTTTAATTTTGCTTTATCACAGATTGAACAATATTTATTACGCACCCCCATATACAGTACTTTTTT
>JANEHU010001937.1:0-16855 GCA_027563435.1 Nasonovia ribisnigri | reverse complement strand
TTGATTAATAATACGTTTTACAAAAGTATTTTTAATTATGCAAAAATAAAATTTATTTTAAAAAAATGTACAGGTTAAAATGTATTTGGAACGTTAAACAAAAACAAACAAATTGAATAATGTTTAAAAATACAATAATATTAAATATTAAAATTGTATAGGTAACGCAAGTTCTATTTTTTTAGGTATAGGTACAAGATTATACGTTGCAGGTACCCATATATTATATGATATAGAAGTATGTGAAAAATAAGAGTTACGTATGTTACGTTGAATTAATTGGAAACATTGGATTTTGAAAAAAAAATGACCAGTTACAATTGTATATTATAACTTATAACATGAATTTCTGTAAATTTAGCTTAAATGTATGTCTATTTCATACATCTAAATTATGTATTAATTGGTACTATTTTACGATCGGGGCGCAGCGAAACACGACGACAATAGGATTATATTTTAATCTCATGTATATTTTTATGTATTGTGCGTTCGGAAATAAAATATGTATACGAATGAATAGCTGGTAGCACTTTGTGCGTGGCATTAAATATTTATTTTAAGTCTAAAAGTTTAATTTAAGCTCCAAAAATATATGAACTAAACTTACGTAAAGATCGACTTTTTTGGCAAAATCCGTGTCGCGTACACAGTTAATGAAAATCTTATTTGAACCAAAAATGTAAAATAATAAAATGTTATAAAAAATAAAACAGTACGGAATGAATTTTATTTTGTGCTCATATCCACTGAACTTTTTGAAATTTTAGAAGCGATAATCGACTGCGTACTCTTCAACGGTTTTGTCAATTGCCATAGATGAAGGAAATTTTATTACGTCAGTATGTTGAATCCACAGATATAACATTATAGGTAATACATCTTGTCATATCAAAGAGGAAACGTGTTTACAAATGTTTTATTATTGAAATTCGATATTTTTAATAAACACGATAGTTGATGATTTGAAATTTAAGTTATAATGATACAAACAAATATTTAAATTAATTCTTTTTCAGTAGGTATAATATGTTTAACAATAATATGGTCTAAAAATAATATTAGTTATTTTGTAAATAATCCGTTGATGGTTAAGTTTTTATTTTACCTAGGTACCTATACTAAAATATTACTAGGTGTGTCTCAATTATCATTCTTAAAAATATTTTATTCAAAGATTTATTAGTTTTATACCTAACGATCATAACAATTCTTCATGTATCAATTATATACGGGCGAGTCTAGAACTTGAAAGTCAAATTTAAATAAAAATATATGATATAATAAGCGCATTGATCTATTCCATATAAAATAGAAGTTTTATTAATAATTTTGGGTACAATTTTAAAACATCACCTGGTGTAATCATTTTTATTTGATTGTTGTATTGTTGTTGTTTTATATTGATTTCTGAACATTAAACGTATAAATGAATTGTTCGTTTGTATTTTAATAGTTTATACAAAGATTTATTACTAATAATTATTATTAATATTTATGACTTATCGGGCGATGGTTTACCTGAAGGAAATGTGAAAAAACTCCCGAGTTGTTTTAAATTGTATTGCTACACTATATATTAGCTGTGCAGGGCTTCAGCATCTCTCAACCTCAAAAACAACACACATTTGTGAAGATTTTTGAACTAAAGTGTACATAAAAATTCAAAGTTACAATAAACAAAATGAAATAAAGAAAATATCATAGGTATCACAAAAAATAATAGGCTATAAAGACCAACAAAAGTAGGTACATTAAGTTTTCTTTAAACTCTATATTAACATAAAAGGTAAATTTAAATGTTAAGTAGGTATTTTTACTACAATATTCTACAGCGGTTACAAAGGCATTCTTATTTATTATTATTATTGTACTATTGACTTTTTTTTAATGAAATTTAAATGTATATTTGATTTATTTTATTATTTATTATTTTATTTGTATTTTTTCTATCATTTTATAATTTTAGCCCATCACGGAAACTAAATGCATTGAATTTTATTATTATATAATTTACTTTTTTAAAATGGAATTTAGTATTACTGAAGTAGACCCGGGAGAGATTACATGTTCCCGGCAAGTAGTACTGGAGTAAACCCTGGACTCAGGAGAGCTTACCTTCGGGGGAGTTTACGGGTCATTAAAATTGAGAGAGTTTACAATCATCCGTATCAGTTATAACATATATTTCTATAATTTAAACTAAAACGTAGGTCTATTTCAAGTGTCTAATAATTATAATTATTCTACGACAGAGGACTAGAAAAACGACGACGGCTTTTGTATTATTCGATCTCGCGTATTTTATACATTTTGAGTTTAGAACTACAATATATACGTCTACAATACTTAGATAGTACATTTTCCATGACATTAAATATTTATTTGAAGTTTAAAATATAAACTTAAGCTCCGAAACAATATGAAAACCAACTTACATTAAATATCGACTGATCGACTCATTCGGCGGAATCCGTAACGTGTGTGCACCTGCGACGCCGGTGTGGAAACACTCCAGATACAGAACTGAAAATATTGTGATTTATGAAAAATAAAACCATACGGAACACAGTGTATTTTTTTTTTTCATGTCTGCTTTCCTTATTGAAATTTGTGAATTTTTAATCGACTGTGTCTTCAGTAACGACTTTGGAAATTGCCATAGAGTGTAAAAGCTAGATATTATATTACATCAATATGATGAATCCACAGATATAATAAATTGCAACTCTTTTTATCAAAGACATTGATGAAGTCAACATAGGTAGTCAAAAATATCAATAGATGCGCCGTTGCATTGGTAATTGGAAGTTATACATTTTCATAAAATTAGATTGATGAGGAATACTATATGAACGGGGGCTAATACATAATATATATATTAATTGTATGAACCTACAGCTGTAGTTAGTATACTTTCCGGTTACTTGTTTTTTGTTCAAAATGTTATTTTATATATTATAATGTGCCCAGGATGCAGATGTCAAATAAAAAGATTCGTAAAGAAAATTTGATGACGACCGATTGAAGCATTCGGATTTATATTACGCATAAACAATTAACAGACTGACAGTATTAATTTTAAATATAGGTAAATACATAATTATTTACTATACATAGCTATAATACATGTGTATACAGAACTGATTTTGTATCACAATTCACAACAATATTTATAAGCCTTTTATTATTTATAAAAAAAACTTTTATGCAAAATACACAATATGATTTTTCTAAACCTACGAATGTTATATATTTTATGTACCTCCCTATCCAAAAGTATAACTCTTTTAGTTATTTCTATCAAACCTATCCCTATATATTATAGAGTATTAACTATATGAATATTAAATATACTAGTCTAGCTGGACTATAATACCTCCATATTATACAGTATTGACTATAGACATAGGTATACTATATTCAAAATATATTTATACTTAACAGTTAACGTAGAAGTCTTAAATAAATTATATCTTTACTATATAACTATAACCTAACCCAACCCTTGGCAGATTGGACTTGTCCGACGACGACGATGTTCATGGATAATTTATTTTTCTGCGCCTATTTTTAGTTTTTGGTTGGTTTTTGAAAATAAAAGTGAAAACTGTAAATGGAAAATAAAATATTATTAATTTGAAATCAAAATGGAACAATTACTCGAAATCAAAATCTCGGACTCCTTTATAATATACAATCTCGCCGACCTATTCAAAGCGGGGTGGTGTCCTGATTATCGTGGCGTGATAATATTGTATCATTACAAGGATTGTTTATTTACAAGACATTGAATACATAATATCTAAACCCGTACTGTTGCAAATTATAGCTAAAAATAAGTTCACATATACCTACTGTTAGATTTAAATTTTTAAAGGTTGTCCCCCTTAGGCACTTCTTTTACAAATTATTTACAGGAATACTTTACAAAATGATTAATTATTAGTTATATACAAGTAGAAAAAATGATTAGTAAAACTTGTAAAAAGAAAAGATTTTGAAATTTAACAAAATATTTGTATCGTTTGTAGACAATTAGCCAGGTAATTCATTAATCATTCTATATTATATGTGCCTTAAAAAGTTTTGTATAAATATTATATTATAATATATACTGGTTAGTCATGGAAACATCTTTAAATGGAACTTTAAATACTTATAAAAAAAAAAATCGTGCCTACGGATATTTATTATTCTCGACTGTCATTATAACTACTTATGAGGAAATTTGTATTACATTTTCATATCTTAGGTAAACAAAGAAAATTTTGTATGAATAGGTATCCTAACCTAACCTAGGTATCTGACTACAAAATAATTATTAGTATATTTTGATTAATCAAAGTCCTCATAATTTTCATAAAATTAGATTGATGAGGAATACTTTTAGCACAATATACTAGCACAGTGGTAGTTATTAATATTTTATTGTTTTTTATTTTCATTTTTTTCTAGTTGAGACAATTCGTTTTCTTTTAATTATTAATGTTAAATTTTACAGTGTAGTAGTTATTTTTTTAATTGTATAAGTGTTACATATTCTGTATTTACTTTTTATAAATCATGATTTTATATTTGTTATTTTATATTGTATAAATAAAATAATTAATAGACAAAGTACTATAAATATTTGTACTTTACTTATGTCTTTGTTATGAATTCAGAATTTATGATATGATATGTATAATATCAATGAAGGATGATAAATGATAATAGATATAATTATTTAATTTTTTTCTGAAAGATGTTTATTAATATTTATTAATAAACAAAACGTTTAAAACAAATGTTTTAAATTCATGTATTAAACATATTTAAAACAAGTGGTTTAAAACATTGTGTTTTACAACTGACATGTGTCAGTTGTCCGTGACATTTTAAAATGGTATACCATGAGTTAAAAATATATCTGTTATTAATGTTACAAATCAAGCGCCAAAAACTTAATTCATTTTGATGAGAGTTAATTAATTTAGATGACTTTTTGTCGATATTTTTACTATGTTACGTTACCGTATTTATACGGTTGGTAGTGTGGTACGATGGTTTTTTGTCGAGTGGTATTTTGTCACATTATGATGATGGTGTTTTGTTGGATGATCTTTTGTCGTTATCGCGTGGCTATAATATGTCGTGTGGTTATTTGTCGGGTGACTTTTTGGCGTGCTTTGAGTTATAATATTATGTTCTGTGTTTTATAAATGTTCTATGATATTTTTTATTTGAGAAGCCCGGCCAGAGCTTGATAACACGATATCAGATAATATGTTCTGTGTTTTATAAAATATGTTCTATGATATTTTTTATTTGAGTAGCCCTGGCCAGAGTTTGATAATACGATATCAGATAAATGCACATAGAAACACAGAATTCTGTGATAGAAATAATAATATTATTATTATTAACCTTGATAGTACCTATTAATGTAACTTACGGCTTTAAACCGCAAATTAAAATTAGTAAATACTACTAAATTACTGAATATTCTTAACCATAATATTTTACTTTTATTAATTATAATACAATTATAGATCGAAAGGCCCGCTACCGTAAGGCGAATCTAAGTTGTGTACCCACTGCCCAGTACCGTAATAAAATTATTAATATAATAGATTAATGATTTTATCACACACTGTATAACTGCTCAATAATCGTTATCCGATGGCTGCAGCCAGACGTGATTCGTGTTTGTATACAATTTAAAGTTTGTTTACTTTGCTAAACACCGTCTAAATCGTTAACGACGAAATCACAATTTTTGACGACGCAGTGGGTGATGTGCAAAATGGAAACAGCAACGATGACATGTACGGACGTGACCCATGACCGCCATAAATTGAAACAACCGACCAAAGTGCTGTTGACGCTAAGCAACGTACTGTTGCCCAAGGAGAAGCTCACTTCTACACCGTCGATGATCGACGGATTGGATTTCGAGACCGAAGTCGACCTAAGGATCGTCGGGTGCGAGTGGATCCAGACTGCTGGCATGCTACTCAAACTACCCCAGGTGAAACTTTTAGTTCATTTCTGTCTCTGTATCTAAATATCAATAATATCATATATATATATACATATTAATTATTTACTCAGCCATATCTAAAATTATTTTCCTTGTGATTTAAGAATATTATTATTTATTAATTTTAAACATTTTTGAACTTTGAATATTTTCATAGTAAAAATAAATTCTTTATTATCTATGAATTTGTGTGCACCAAACCACCTACTGTTGTTTAGCAATAGATTATAAATATGTATAAAAAAACCCTGTTAATTACCACAATTTTTGTATATAATATCTGACTAGGATATTAGTCGGTCATATATGTCATAGGCAGTTACATGATATGTATTATCAACACTCCAAACATGTTTTTCTTTGTTGGTCCTAATATGTATATACTATTGTATTTAAAAAAACATATAAAATAATTAAAATAATTTGTTTTACACATCAAAAAATGCTCGCCAAATTTTAGTAAATTATTGTAGCTCCAAAGAAAAGTTAATAATTTAAAACCCATATTAACGATGATTAACAGTCATGTAGTAATGATAGAGTATACAATTTGAGAATTACATAATATGATAGTCGGCGATCACATTGCAGTCAACCTGTTAATTATATTTCCCGATATATTCAGATAGGTACGTCCTAGTTAATGAGTGACGTGTGTGATTAATCATTGAAATGTCATATGCATTATTTGTAATATGATTTTTATTTTTCAGGTTGCAATGGCAACTGGACAAGTGTTGTTTCAGCGATTTTATTACACAAAATCTTTTGTTCGCCACCCAATGGAAATAACTGCAATGGCATGCACATGCTTGGCCTCTAAAGTTGAGGAATCACCACGACGTATTCGTGATGTTATTAATGTTTATCATCATATCCGTCAAGTTTTAAATCAAAAGTAAGTTTAAATGGTTTTATTTTTGATATTATTAATATTTTTTTTTTATTTGAATCATATTTAAATATTTTTAATCACAACTGACTAATCTATTAGAGTATATATCCGTTTTGAAGACTGCATCTCTCTCTTTGTAATCTTCATGGTTTCCATATTTAAATTATATATTTCGACTTGAACCTTAATTAATAAGGTTTCAAAAGTAATAGGTATTTATTTAACCCTGGAATACACGCTTCACTGTATAAAAGCCCAGGCTTTTAGGATTTTTACACTCATTTTTTCAAAATTAGCTCTACATATATATAATCAATAAATGTATTCGACAATTTAAATTTAAATTTTAAGAGCAATAAAAGAATTAATTAAATTTATTACGTTTAATTAAAATATTTCTATCCTTGATAAAAAAGCACCTTGTGTTTATTTATGGTACGTGTTATCTAGTATTAAATTACTCAAACTATAAGTTCCCATAACAAAATTATTTTAATCCAGAAAATAATCATGTTGGTTTTATGAATATTCTTTAATTAATTGTCCTGTCTATCCTATTAGATGGTATACTGCCTTATTAGTCCAATACACATATATTTTAACCCAGGTATAAACTTAGTAGCACACTTATTATAGACACTAGAGTAAATACTAAGGTTAAACCTGGTTTAAATATGTGTACCAATAAGACCAGTTAATTCATTAAAGTTTGTTTTTATTGTTTTTGCTTATTTCAAAGTTAATTCCAGTTAGTTCTCTACTTTTTGCCTTTTAAAATTAAATTTCAGCTTAATTTTAATCATCATTCTATATCCATTTCCTAGTTCCTAGAAAATTCAGAAATGTTCATGTGTGGACTTTCATTTTATAGAAGATTGATTTATAGAATGAATGTCCATAATTTCTTGAAGAAGTCAAAAACTTACAACATAAACCTATTTTTAATATTATAATTTAATTTAATTTGTCTTTTTCAATGTTAAGTTAAGATTTTGTTAGTTACTTAGATATTTAATTACATTTAGATATCTTACAGTAGTCGCATAATTAAGTTATTAAATATCCTAATATTTCTATAGCTATGAATAATTTCAGAATAACTTATAGAAATTTATATTACTAAAAACTATTTTATAAGAAAAAACAATATGTTTCTAAAATAATTCAGTTTAAAATTCTGAACAATACTACTGAATACTGGTAAAAAAAAAAAACTACTCTAAAACTATCTGATTTTTATGAAGATTAAAAACTGTAGACATTTATCGTCGTATGGAAAAAAAAAGATTAATTTATAACTTATATTTCTATTAAATGTTAATATTTGTTTTGTTCTGTTATTAGTTTATAACTCATTATTATTGTTATTATTATTATTTATACATAATATATTGGTACAGTACTTCATGCTAACCCTAATTTTATAGTTTTATGATTAATTTATTCAAATTCTGATTTTTACATTTTTAAGTATACTTAGGGAGTCGTTGTACAGTGTACACACTTAATAATATTTTGTCTCCGTCTAACGTATGACCTATCAAATTTTTGTTCACCAGTTTCAATAGTGGGCTGTTAGTTTTGATATTAGAGTGAATTGTCTTATTATTAAAAGTTTTTGGTAAAAAAAATTTTATTTTTCAAGTCAATAATGATTTATTTTCAAATATTAATATTTTAGATACCCATAACTTACTTAAAAATTGAAATATTGTAAAAACCCGATAGAGAGAACACAGATAATGATCTTACCACTTTAACACATTGACTATGTATTTATTTTTGCAGTTTTCACCCAGTGAGTGTGATAAAAGTAAAAAAACAAGAGCCTTTTAAAATTAACATAATCTGCTCTTATATGGTCATATGGTCCAAACAACATATATATATATATTTAAAAACGTGCATTTAATCCACGCTTAATAATAATTAAATATATATTAGACGTTAACTACGTTGCTGATTGATCCTCATGATGCCAATTTTGCGTCGGTACACAGTCAACTTGTTAAAGTTTGATGATAGGTCAATTCAATCCAGTATCAAAACTAACATCACATTATTTAAACTGGTGAACAAACATTTGGTATGTTGTATGTGTGTGAGACGGAGTCAACACATGTAGGTACAATGTCCTCTTAAAGACTATAATATATTCAAATATTTAAACTTTGTATATAATTAGTTATGTGCAATTTGTAATTTTATATCGTAAAAAATTATTTTTTTAAATGTTATGCATCTATATTAAAATATGAATTAAAGTAGAGTAAAATGAGTAGTTTCTGAGTGATCATATGATATTAGTTCTCTGTTAAGGAAAATAGTTTTATATAAAACACAAAATAGATATTAATATAGTAATATTTATTTTTATTATACTAGGACAGTTTTTATAAATTATAAAATGTTAATATTAGTAACTACTACTTAACTATAATTTTGAAATTATCATTACCCCCCATACCTTCTAAACCTATTATCATAGAAATTTGTCCTTAATACATAAAGTTTAAAAACTTTGTAACTACTCATTTTAATGTAGATCTATAAAACAAATCTTCTATACAACACCGTATGGTTGAATATTCCCATAATTCAGTATTCGGGAATAAATTAAAATAAAAGAAAAAATTAGGGTTTGGTGAATCACCTAGTACTGGTATAAATACTTAAATTAAAATTATTGAAAGGATAAAAAATGTATTGACTTAATGCGATAACTGTAGGGTGCACAAAAATCCATTGTTTTTGTTGCAATTTTTGTTGTACTTATTTTATGTTTATTTGTAAATTGTTTAATGCAACAAAGTCAATGGTTGTTAATGTTAATCCGAATGGAAATGTAACGCACAAATTTATTTTATAACTTGCGTTTTCGCAGATACTTTCCACAGCTAACCGCCGGGTGAGTTGCCCTTGGTTTGAATTGTGGAGAGGAAAGCGAACGTGGTGGATTCACATTGAAATTGATGGTCGTCACGTCAAGAACACTGTTGGACCCTTTAAAAATTATATTGTTACATGATTTAACCAAAAATAAGCTAAGAGATTCCCTCCAAAAAAAATTGTTAGGGTTTGTCAAAATATATATATATATATATAAGTATACATATTTATATATTTATCAAAAAACAGGTATAGTATAAATCCAACGTGCATAACATATTATGTGCTCTATTTAGTGATTATACTTAATCATAAAAGTTTTGTATTAAGCAAACAAAGTATTTCACAGACAGATGCTAACTGTTGTTTCCACAATGGGGATTCAAGATAGCCAATCATGTTTGAATATGTCATGAACCATTTGAAGGTTATTCTACATCTTATAAGGTACCTAACCTCTATTTGTAGACATTAAAAAAAAACTTAGATAAAATTTGAAGTTGAATTGAACTTTTTTTCATATTGTTGTTTAAAGGTGAATGTTAATTTATTAAAACAGTTAATGAAATATGGACAAACTATGCTTAAGTATTTAAATTAGTGAATTTTAAAATACTCGTAGAATCAAGCCAAGGATTTAAAGTAATTAAAAACAGGATAACTTTCAAAATGATTAAATTACCTGAGGGTCTGATAATATTATAAGCCTAGTGAATTTTAAAATTTAAATGCCATAATCCAAAATGCATTTAGGGTCGTTCTTATAATGTCCTGTTAAGTGCGTTAACATTAACTGCCAGTCTGTCTAATATTTAACCACCAGTCAGTTCTTACCAACCCCAGTTAAGTGATTAGTCTCCATTAAGTGAACGTTAACAGTCAGAATTGAGTTGTTAAATATTAGTCTTACCGCCAGTTAGCGTTAACAGACACTTAACCGGACATTGTAAGAATGGCTCTAAATGTATTTTGGATTATGGCATTTAAATTTTAAAATTCACTTCTGCCTTCTTACTCCCACCTTCCAATCTTCTCAATTTATAGGGTTACCATAGGGTGATTTCTTAATCAAGTTTATTCATGTATAACTACTATTTTCACATATACTTATTGTGCTATACAGTATAGATTGTATATTATCTCTTAAAAAATAAAAAAAATAAAAAAAATTCACTTGGCTTAAGTATTCAACAATCTTTATTTATACTACCAGAAAGTTAATTACTTTTCAATATATGTCATATTGTGTTTAGTACACATTAAATACATTATTAGATCTGGTCGATCTAGATGTAATAATATTAGACATTATAGTTTAATTAATTCATTTTTTAATGTATTAAGATAATGTATGTTATATAAAAAAAAAACGAGTTAATATAACTTCACATTTAAAAAAATGGGATATTCTCTAATTTATAATTTAAGAATTTAAACAAGACGATTAATTAGCTGTTAACTATTTATAAGGAAACTTTTCATTGATAAACATATATAATATAAATAACAAAAATGAAGCATTTAATTTAAATATTTACTATAATTTAAAATAGTTATGTATTTTTCTATAACAATAAGAACTTCAGAGTAAATATTAATTGTAGTCAGTTGTGGTTGATCATACTATCTATTTTTTATTATTTTACCTTGGTATTGCCATGTGATCACTAGTCCAAAACAAGACCCAAAAATACCCTGCCACTGTTGCAGATTGATTACGCCGTTGGTACTTGATCAGAATTATGTACAGAAAAAGACGCAGGTAATAAAAGCGGAACGACGCGTGCTCAAGGAGCTTGGCTTTTGCGTGCATGTTAAACACCCGCATAAACTCATTGTAATGTACCTACAGGCGCTTGGATTTGAGAAACATCAGTCAATAATGCAGATGTCCTGGAACTATATGAATGATTCGTTACAAACTGATGTATTTGTTCAATTTGATCCAGAAACTATTGCTTGTGCCTGTATTTATCTGTCGGCCAGAAAATTGCAAATACCTTTACCAAAAAGTCCAGCATGGTACTCTTTATTTAATTCAAATGAAACAGACATCCAGGACATCTGTCGTAAAATACTCAAACTTTATCTTAGGCCAAAAGTGAGTAGAGAATCTTAGTTTGTGTGTTCAGTATAACCATATTTGTTTGATGTTATTTTTTAGGTTATCACGGAAGATTTAGAAAGGCGAGTAGAAGAATCAAAGAAAGAATATGATTATGCTAAGAAGAAAGCTAAAGAAGCTATTGTTCATCCAGTAGTACAGACTGAATTAGTAATACCTATTCCTCGTAATGGAATAACGGTTGATGTCCCAAGAAATATTAGTTCAATCACACCAAATAAGTATGCATTTACTCCCTAGTTATCACATGTACAATGTTTACATGCACATTATGTTATGTTAATTATATTTAATTCATCTTATAGAAAACCAATCAAAAAAAGAAGTAGAAGTAGAACACCTTTGGAAATTAAGTCTAGAAGTAAAAGTCCAAGGCATTTAAAGAAATCTAAGAAAAGAAAGTAATAAAAACATTGTTTTCCTAATTAGTGATTATACAAGTATACAGTGTGATCACGATTTATGGTAACACTAAATATCTCAGGTGCATGACCTTGTATTGAACTGGGGTTTTCGGGAAGTGATAGGGAGCACTTAAATACATATTTTCAGACCAGTTTCAAATTTTTAGCTCACTCGGTACGCGCATGCGCAATACAACTTACTTTTTTTTAAATGGCAACCCCAGTTTTTTTCTGCAGATTCAGGTAGAGTATTTTTTTTTAAGCATTTTTTGTATCAACAGTTTTTTTCTATTTTCAAAACTGACCAAGTTAGAGTAAGTCAAAATTTAGATTTATGCATAATTCGTATTTAATGAAATTTTTATTTATAACCACTGGAAATAATAAAATAAGTGCCAAATAAATGTTTAATTTACTTTATCTGTTTACAAATAATAATTTATTTTTACAATATGTTTAGTAAACTCTTATAATACGATTACAATTTAATAGTACCTAATATTAATATTAAATAAAAAATAAAATGTATTAAATACATTTATCTTATGAATTGTTCAAAATTTTCGCCATTATGTTCTAAACATGAAGTCGCTTCAAAAATTCAGTCGAAGTTGCCGCCTTGATTTGTTCTTCACTTAAAATATCACATGCTGCTTGTATTTTGTTAATACAGTTAAAATAGTTAAAATTGTAATCGTATTATAGGAGTTTACTAAACAAATATTATCACATACTCTACATATTGACCAACAGTATTATTAAATTATTGTTTGTAAACAGATAAAGTAAATTAAACATTTATTTGGCACTTATTTTATTATTTCCAGTGGTTATAAATAAAAATTTCATTAAATACGAATTATGCATAAATCTAAATTTTGACTTACTCTAACTTGGTCAGTTTTGAAAATAGAAAAAAACTGTTGATACAAAAAATGCTTAAAAAAAAATACTCTACCTGAATCTGCAGAAAAAAACTGGGGTTGCCATTTAAAAAAAAGTAAGTTGTATTGCGCATGCGCGTACCGAGTGAGCTAAAAATTTGAAACTGGTCTGAAAATATGTATTTAAGTGCTCCCTATCACTTCCCGAAAACCCCAGTTCAATACAAGGTCATGCACCTGAGATATTTAGTGTTACCATAAATCGTGATCACACTGTATAACATCTAAGTACCAAAAATGTTTTTATATTTTAAGTATAGTGTTAAACAAATAATCTTTTTATTTTCTTGACTATTATAAATATTATTTTTACCTTGATAGCTGTGACTCATGAAACAATCTTATCTCATTTCACATAATATATTTTATATACAAATAAATGTTTTACAAAACAGAAAAGCTAATTGAGATTAAGATTTCAGGTTAAGAATAATTCAATAATCACTTTGATACACACAGATTGAATTTCTGAACAAAGTCAGCTCTTTTTGATGATTGTTAGTGGCTTTGTCATTGGACCGTCAATTTTGTCACTTGCAGTTGCTAATGGCTAATTACTTATTACTCTTAACCTATTAATGGCTAATAGAATAATGACAATGTTGAAAATACTGTACATCAATTTATTTTTATTTTCAATATTTACAAATTACTCTAAACATTATTTATTTCATAATATTATTTATGTTTGATAAAACAAGCATATTTTATTGTTCAGAAAAAAGTTAAGGATTTGGTTTTACTAATGCAATACATTTCATTTTTTTTTCAGATTAGTACCTACTTACAGAGACTATAAAGATTACAAAGATTACAAAGATTACAAAGATTACAACGATTATAGAAGCAATGAAAATTATAAATCTAAATCTAGGAATTACAACTACCGTAAAAAATATTAATTATTGCTGTAAATAGAAGTATACTTATAATCTACCCTTTAAAATCTGTTTTATTAAAACAATACTTGTTTATTAAATTTTGTAACAAGTGCATTTATTTAAATTTGTAATGTACATTGTGTTAATTAATGAGAAAGTCAGTAAACCAAGTTCACAGCATAGTCCAGTCTGTTTTAATGTTATATTATATCCTCCTTTTTATCATAATATAAAATTTCTAAAAACGCTTAGACGTTCTAAATTTTTAAACATTTTAAAATAGTAATTTTATAGATAATAATAAAAGAATATTGATAATATTTATTAAAGAAAAAAAATAATTTTGAATAAATAAGAGTAATTCATCATTTAAAAAATAAAGCAAATTTTATTAGGTACTTTATATTGTTTTATAGTTAGCCAATGTAAATTAAATAATGAACACACATTTTGTTGATGTTTACTATTGTACAATGCATTTAATAATAAAAACATAAAAACAACATTTCAGATTTGGTCTATAATTTAAGATCATTTAGGTAATGTTAAAATTAGGTTAATTATAATTATTAATCAGTTATTACCATACTTCATTCAAGATGAACATCCGGCGCATTATGCTTGGGTAGTTAAGATTGGTTGAACAATTATTTCTCTCCAGCTCAATCATCAGAATTGACATCGATTTTTAATTTGTGAGGTTCTAAAAATATTGTCTAACCTGCATTTTACTAGAGCTTCACAATACCATAATGTATTAAAAAAGTGTGATATATTCCTAACGGCATATTAATTTCATTACAAAGATCCTGGTACTATTAAATTATGCTAAGCAGTTCAGGGTGGACATTTTGAACAATAGTAAAAAATACAAATATAATATCACATATCAACAAGTAGTGTCTTCTTAATTAGATTTGCATTGCCTATTTATTATAAAGTATAAAAATATGAAATGTTACAATTTACCGTTCTTTTAAACTATGAAATATGAATTGCAAATTCAACTAATTTCTAAATTTTTATTTTCTTGATATTATCAATAACTAACTAAAATATATTTGCTATTATCAAATATTGAAAAACTTTTTTAAATGTTATTTTAAAGCCTGTTTTACACGATAGTACTTATTGTGTAATCCCTATACTCTGTTCAAGTTAAGAAACATAGTCTGCGGTGACTAGTTTTTGTTAGGCCGCAGTCATTCAACACCCTTTTGTCCTTCACCACCCAGTCAGTTATCTATGTAGTATTACCATGCCCCTGTGCACAGGTCAGCCGCCGACTATGTTTCTTAACTTGAACAGAGTATAATGTGATAGCTAGACAACTAATTTTTATGTCTGTGTGAATCTCAAAAAATGTTACTGGTTAAATTGTTCATGGAATCATGTAGCAAGTACAGACTTTTTGGTAACTGAACATATCCTATTTGACATATTATTTACCAGTATATTAAAATTTGCAGCCAATTAGAATACATAAATGTTTTCAGTATTTATTAATTTTGTATTAAATATTTGTGTTTTTTTTTTATATTAAGAGGGCGTAACACTGGCATTTGTTGTCTCCGTCTTCCAAGAGCGTAACATAGCAAATTTATGCTCAGCAGATTACTTGTAGCTTTGTTAATTTAGAAATTAAAGTGAATCGACCTATTATGAAACTCGATGTTTAAAACATTATCTTTGTTTGTATGTGGTTTTTTACAATAGTTCAAGTTTTTAGCAAGTTTTGTATATATAATACAGTGTAAATTAAAAATGCTCGTAACTCACTTAATAACTGAACTATCGTAGAAAATCCATTTACAAACACAAATAATGTTCTTAGCATCAAGTTTCATAATAGATCGATTCACTCTAATTTTTAAACTAACAAAGCTAGTAGTGATCTGCTGAGCATAAATTTGGTATGTTATGCACTTGTAAGACTGAGACAACAAATACCAGTGTTACATCATCCTAATAAAACAAACAGTTACAGAAATAGCAACTGATGGGGTACTAGTACACTATATTAAACAACAGTTTTAAAACTAGATGGTATGCTAGATATAGAACCATGAATATTATCCTATGAAAAGTACTTAAATTGTGATAAAATGGATGAGAAAATAGTTTTACATCACATTAAAAAAAACTGAATCAAGTTATAAACAACTCATAATTAATTTGGGTTACTGACTTCACAATTTACACAAGTACTGTACTACCTATTGTTTGTTAAATAATATTAACGGCTAAACAAGAAGTTAGGATAAATTAATTTAGACTAAAATGGCTCAACCAGTTTAGACTAAAATAATCTAGTTTTTTCTAATATTAAAATTCATACTTAAGGACTAACCTATTATGACTTAGGCTAATAATATACAATACATAAATATGTACTATTATAACAAATTATAAACCTTTTATGATAAGCATTAAAAAATCATATTAGGTTTATTTATTTTTCATTATTAGGCACTTACGCCTAGGCCATATAGATTTGTCATGAAGCATGAAACTTAATATTAGGAAAAACTAGATCATTCTAGTCTAAATTGATTGATCCTAATGCGTAATGAACAAAGTAATTTATATTCAAATTTTGTTTGGCCAGTAACATAATATTATTTACATTGATCATTGTATACATTGTTTTTTTTAAATATTTTCAATTAAGTTATAATTTCTATGATAAGAA